>JAHHZJ010006890.1:0-36561 GCA_021437245.1 Aegilops speltoides | reverse complement strand
CGAGATCCTTTGCCTCCTTGAGGGCCCTTAAAAGTTCGCTCCAGCGGCAGCTCCTCCTCCTGGCTGTCAAGTTGTTGACTTTCCGCTGCGTCAAATCGCCTTCCCAGCGGCAAGTTCCTCGGTGGCAAGCCTCTGTTGCTCTTGACGAGCCTTTTCGGGAGGAAGGCCTTTGGCGCCTCGACAAGCTGCGCCGCTCCTATGGACTGGACGGAGGGCTTCACGATTGCGGCTCCGCAAACTCCTCGCATGCTTCTCAATGTCCCTCCCGCCTGCTTGTAAGTGCTTCACAGGATTCCGGTTTAGCTTGCGGTAGCGGTAGAGCGGCAACGCTTCGCGATGGTGCTCCTCCTCGGGCTACGGCTGCTCTTCGCTTAGGCGCATCAACTAACATCGGCCCGTGAGCGAGACCTCTCAGTCAAAAGCTTCTTGTTCGGGCGCGCAGGCTTGCGCCGGAACAGCTTGATGAAGACACCATCACCGGCCTTGAGATAGGCGCGGGCAGGGGCTCTTGGAGCACTGATCTTTGCGGCGTGGCGGAAGGATCGGCGGTCGGCGTGAAACCTTGCGCTCTTGCGGCCTCGGGGCCGTCGGTCACGATGCCGGACCCTTCGCCCGGCTCTGCGGCGGCTGGCAACCTCCTCCTCACCGGCAGGATCATTGGCGCTTCGCTTCCACCTCGGTGGCGATGCGCGTCGTTGAGTGTTGCCGTAGCGTCCTCCTACGCCCGGTGGCCTCGGTCTCCATCGGCTCCGTGGAAGGTGTGATCTCAAGGCGGAAGAGGGAGAAAAGTCAAATAAATATTCAAAAGAAAAATGGGAAAGAAGAACCCAAGGGAAGTTTTCAAGCAAGGAGGATTAGCTGTGGGCTCTTCTTGACCATAGGCTCCTGCAGAGATCGCTGGTGTTGCCTTTGCGGAGACTCCTCCCTTGCCGGGCTCCCTGCTAAGAATCCTCCCTTGGCGGCATAGTAAGCGATCTAGAAACTCGGGCGGCTTCCGGTTGCTCTGATAAAGTGATCTGCTCCTACACTAATCAACATTCAAATATCGACAGCAGAAAAGAACACCTACAGCACCAAATAATGGAAGTAAACAGGACACTTCAACAGGGGCTGCTTGAGGAGTAGTTGTCGGGTCCGGCAAAGTGGTCTCAGAGTCGCGCCCTAACTGTCAGAGTGGGCTGCTCCTCGTAATGACAATCACAGCGCATTAGCTCTCTTCTCGCTCTCTGGGCAAAGGTCACGAAAAGGAATAAGTTAGAATAAGAGATCGGATACAAAGACAAAAACAACAAGAATTGAAGAACTACAAGTACAGCCAGGAATCTTACTCTTCTTCCTCCTCGTCGGAGCTTGAGTGCGGAGAGGTGAAATCCGCCCCCCTCCGGCGCGATGAGGCGGAGAGTAGGTTCCCTTGACCGCTTGCGGGGCAGCAGCAGAGCCCAGAAGCGGTCAAGGGACCCGCTCCGGTTATCCATGATGGGCGTGCCTTGTGGCAGCTGATTTATTGACTTCCGCCCTACTCGTCCCAGTCCTGCGGAGCGCCTTCTTAACCAGGCGTGGTGTCTTTGGGAGCTCCGCTGCAGCAAGCAGCAGAATGGCTGGCCTTTCGCACCCTCGATGGGCTCGCTCGACTTGGCCGGGCGGTGCGAGCTCCCTCGCCAAGCAAGCTCTCCGGCAAGCTCATCTCGATCGGCAAGGCTTGCCGCCTCGGCTGCCTCTGCCTCCTCCACGGTGAACCCGAACTTCGCCCGGGCGCTGCCCATACCGCCTCTTTCGTCTGGTGGCGTCGCGCATCTCCTCGTCGGTGGTATCACGGGTGAGAGCTCCTCGCTTTCATCGGCATGGACCGCCACTTCTACCGGGGCGTCGAAAACTGCTGCACAACCTCGTTGGTAGGCTCTTGCGAGAGAGAACAACCCCATGTGAGTCGCCGTATGTGCATCATTACTGCGGATGCGGTCGGCGAGAGTTGTTGCCTGTGAGGCGACCCCCTACCGACAACACGAACCACTCGGGATGATTGGGGTGCGTGCTTGAACAGCTCCTTGAGCATCGCATCCAGCTCAAAGGCATGAAATTGAAGTTGAGGCCCGCGCGGCCTCGCAGTATCAGCGGACCCCGAACAACAGGTGGGTCTCCCCCTCTCTGTAGAGAAGATCTTGCCCGAAAGTCGCGCCAAGAAGCGCCTCTGATGGGCTGGCAAGCTTTGAGCACGCAAAGATCCGGAGTGGTGGCGATCTTGACTTATTGTCGATCATGACGGAGCACTCAATCATTGCCGCCTGCTTGCTAGGGTTTTAGCTGAAGCAGTGGCGGCTGCAGGTTCTCCTCGGCGATCCGGCACCATTACTGCTCTCCCTCATCCCGCTTCTGCGGGCTCCCCCTCCGAATAAGCCTCTTTCTTGCCGTTTCTAAGACCCAGGCGATCCCGCGGGATAAGGGCTCTCCTCTCTCATTTCGAGTATAAAAAGTGGCGGAAAATGGAGACGTTTGGGTGGACTCCGACAAAGTTTTAAGAGATGTAAAACTGCCATCATCCGAGCAACGTTGGGGGTGAAATCAAGGAGGTGGAACCGTGGGTGTTCATGATGTCATGAAAAAATCGAGAGAAGGCCCGAGATGAAAAACATTGCGAAAAATGGATATCCGTTTGGAGCTGTTTTGTGGCGGAGAAGTACCTTCGTGCGTGGATGTGCTCGTGTCTCCGCCGACTAGAAGAGATAGTACCTCCCTCAGCTCCTTGAGAGCTCGGGGCGAAGGTTACCGCTCCTTCCTGAGGCCTCGAGCCGCGGCGCCTCGGCCGACTTCACCTCTTCCGGCTTTGAACCATGGCGGAGGTGGTGGGAGAGATCGGCGTTGGTGGGAGGTGGCAATAGGGGCGGGCGCTGGTCTCTTCGGCTCTTGAAGAAGGGCGTAGTAATTTACGAGATTGGAAATGGCGGATGGCGGATGGGAGAACCGCCTGTTTCCCTTATAAGAGGACAAAAGCGAGGCGATGCGCTTTCCCGAATAAAAAGGGCACCCGCGATCTCTCCACGGCGCCCTTTCATTAGCGTGCGGATTTGGATTTAGGGAGGTGAATCTGGGCCGGAATCTGGTGTCAGGAGCCGCGCGTGCCGATACCTTGTTTGGGCATGTGGCGCTTAACTCAGTGTGTGGCCAGAGAGAGGCTCTGTCGTGTACTTGAAGAGGGGTACCCTAGTATCCCAGAACTTGTGCAGGCGTCCTTTGACACAGCATGGCAAGGCTTGCGGGCGACCGCCAAGGTCCTCCGTGGTTCCCTTTGGAGCCATTCAAGAACAAAGTGTTCAGGCCCGGCAAGAGGAGCTTGCAGGGAAGAACAAGACCCGGCAAGAGGAGCTTAGGAAAGATAACAAGGTACCTCAAGAAACTTGCGCTTGCCGGGCGGTGAAGCGCTGAGCTTGCAGTGCAGCAACAGAACGACAACGGCAAAGCGCTTGCGGCGGCAAACCACTTCTCTGTACCCTACGCTCCGGCACATCCAGTCGGCGTACGCCCTGAGGCCGTTCGAGTATGTGCGTGAAGCTGTGCAGCCAACCATGGTGCGCGTGTGGCAAGCAGACAAGATCGCCATCGTGGTGAGCAGTGGCGTCCCTATGATCGCTTTTACACTGCGTTTGGTAATGAATGGGCATTACTGCCTTTGTCCCTGACGTAGAGTGGGTATGATACCTTTGTGCAAATAGGTGTACCAACCACAGTTCTTTACACTTTTGCCCTTGCATGCGTTGCCACTGTTGGTGACCCCTTGAGCATATAAAAGGAGGCCCAAAGCGCATAGCGTAAGGGGAACCGAAACACTCACGCTCGGTCTCTCGGCTAGTGTCTTTGTAGTGTTCATCGCTCTCGAGCAAGAATACAATACAAATCGGACAAGCAGCGATGAGGAGTTTTATCTCTCCGGAGCTCGAGTAGGGTAAAATCGCTCGCGTGCTTACGCCTCGATCCAGCTCTTCGATGCGGCCTCGCCCCCTCATGGGGACCGAAAAAGCCCTGCCCCATAGGTGTTCGTTCCCACGACATTCATGATTAAATACTTTGTGTGATGAAGATAGAGCATAGCGAGATTATATGATTTTGTAGGAATAGCTTTCTTTGGCCATGTTATTTTGAGAAGACATGATTGCTTTGTTAGTATTCTTGAAGTATTATTGTTTTTATGTCAATATTAAACTTTTGTCTTGCATCTTCGGGATCTGAACATTCATGCCACAATAAAGAAAATTACATTGATAAATATGTTAGGTAGCATTCCACATCAAAAGTTACTGTTTTTATCATTTACCTACTCAAGGATGGCGAGGAATTAAGCTTGGGGATGCTTGATATGTCTCCAGCGTATCTATAATTTTTATTGTTCCATGCTATTATATTATCTGTTTTGGATGTTTAATGGGCTTTAATATGATCTTTTATATTATTTTTGGGACTAACCTATTAACGAAGGCCCGGTGCGAGTTTACATCTTTTTGCCTATTTTAGAGTTTCTGAGAAAAGGAATACCAAGCGGGTCACAAGCAGAATGAAACTTTAGCGATGATCTTTCTTGGACCGAAAAACTAGAAGACTTGGAGATGAAGTCGGGAGGCGTAATGAGGAGGTCACTAGGCGGGAGGCGCGCGAGGGGTAGCGAGGCCCCCACCCTCGTGGGCCCCTAGTAGCTCGTGAAACCTAGTTCTTTTCGCCTATATATACTCTTATACCCTAAAAACATCAAGGAAGCCACGAAACCATTTTCCCACAGCATGACAACCTTTTGTGCAGGTGAGATCCACCTTGGGGCCTTTTAAAGCGATATGCGGAGGGGATTCAATCATGAGAGGCTTCTACATCAACACCATTACCTCTCGAGGTAGCGTGGAGTAGTTTACCACAGACCCTGGGTCCATGGTTATTAGCTAGATGGCTTCTTCTCTCTCTTTAATTCTCAATACAAAGTTCTCCTCGATGTTCTTGGAGATCTATTTGATGTAATACTCTTTTTGCGGCGTGTTTGCGAGATCAAGTGAATTGTTGGATTTATTATCAAGATTATCTATGAATATTATTTGGTTCTTCTCTGAATTCTTATATGCATGATTTGATATCTTTGCAAGTCTCTTCGAATCATCGGTTTAGTTTGGCCTACTAGATTGATCTTTCTTGCCATGGGAGAAGTGCTTAGCTTTGGGTTTAATCTTGCGGTGTCCTTTCCGGTGACAATAGGGCGAGACAAGGCACGTATTGTATTATTGCCATCGAGGATAAAAGATGGGGTTTGATCATATTGCTTGGAGTTAATTCCTCTACATCATGTCATCTTGCTTGTCGTTACTCTGTTCTTATGAAATTAATACTCTAGATGCATCTTTGGATAGTGGTCTATGTGTGGAGTAATAGTAGTAGATCTTGGCAAGAGTCGGTCCACTTGACGCAGACGTGATGCCTATATTCATGATCATTGCCTTAGATGTCATCATAATTATGCGCTTTTCTATCAATTGCTTTCAGTGATAATTTGTTCACCCACCGTAATACATGCTATATCGAGGAAAGCCACTAATTTGAAACCTTTGGCCCCGGTCTCTGTTCCATATTATCGAATCTAGTTTACATCTTGCTAGTTTACGATCTATTATTTTCCAATCTTTACTTTCCAATCTATACATCAAAATACCAAAATATTTAATTTATTATCTCTATCGGATCTCACTTTTGCGATGTAACGTGAAGGGATTGACAACCCCTTTATCGCGTTGGTTGCAAGTTCTTGATTGTTTGTGCGGTGTTCATTGACTTGTCGTCGTCTCCTCTTTGGATTGATACCTTGGTTCTCAAAACTAAGGGAAATACTTACAGCTACTTTGCTTTGCATCATCCTTTTTCCTCTTCAAGGGAAAACCAACACAAGCTCAGAGGTAGCACTCAACACTATATATTATTTCCCAATGATGTATGGCTATCCTATGATGTTTGAGTAGATCTATTTTGTCCTATGGGTCATTGATGATAAGTGATTGGTTTGAGTTACATGTTTTATTATTGGTGCTGTCCTATGGTGCTCTCCATGTCGGCATAGCGTGAGGATCATTGTAGGGTTTGCAATATGTTCATGATTTGCTTATGGTGGGTGGTGTGAGTGATAGAAGCACATGCGAGTAAGTAGATTGTTTGCATATGGGAATAAAGAGGACTTGATACTTTAATGCTATGGTTGGGTTTTACCTTAATGGTCTTTAGTAGTTGCGGATGCTTGCTAGAGTTCAATCATAAGTGCATGATCCAAGAAGAGAAGTATGTTAGCTTATGCCTCCCCTCATATAAAATTGCAATAGTGATTACCGATCTAGTTATTGATTGCACAGGGACAAATAACTTTCTCATGACAAAAAGCTCTCTACTAAAACTAACTTGGTTATTATGCGCATCTAAACAGCCCCTACTTTTTTATTCACAGCGCTCTTTATTATCTTGTAAACCTATCAAACAACCCTACAAAAGTACTTCTAGTTTCATACTTGTTCTAGGTAAAGCGAGCGTTAAGCGTGCGTTATAGTTGTATTAGTGGTTGATAGAACTTGAGGAATATTTGTTCTACCTTTAACTCCTCGTTGGGTTCGACACTCTTACTTATCGAAAGAGGCTACAATTGATCCCCTATACTTAAGGCTTATCACGTAAAAGTGAATCTGCATTACTTAACAACCAGCTGTATGTCTGCTGCATCCATGTTTAAAACCCTCTGACTTTTTCCTACCTTCGAACTCAAACTGAAATGTATGCATGTACTCTCTGGTTGAGGTGGTCACTGGATGTAATCCTCTTCTTGACTCTTCCTCACGTTACGATAGTGCATCTTCACTAGACCTTCCTCGGCCTCATGATCTTGATCTTCTTGAGCACACTCCTATTGAGGGAGTCCTTTATTAGGGAATGTCGGGACGGCGGACTATATACATCGTCCAGGAATATTGGGCGATGAAGATACAAGACTCAAGACTACATCACGTAATGGGATGGGACTCTCCTTTGCGTGGAAGACAAGCTTGGTGATCCGGATATTGTATTTCCTTCCACAGTAACCGACTCGTGTAAACCCTAGCCCTCTCGGTGTCTATATAAACGAGAGAGGTTGGTCCTTAGAAGGCCGATCACAACTACAATCATAATCATCATAGGCTAGCTTCTAGGGTTTAGCCTCTATGATCTCGTGAAAGACCTACTCTTGTACTACTCATATCGTCAATATTAATCAAGCGAGGAAGTAGAGTTTTACCTCCGATCGAGAGGAGACGAACACAGGTAAACATTATGTTCCTGCTTCCTGTTACCATCGACCTAAGACGCATAGAATCGGGACCCCCTACCGAGATCCGCCCGGTTTTAGCGGACATTGGTGCTTTCATTGAGAGTTCCTTTGTCTTTGTGGCTGCAAGGCTCGATGGCTCCTTGAATCATAAATCAACAACACGGTCCGGGGTGAAACTTTTCTCCGGACAGATCATTATGTTAAACGGACCGCGCTGGAGGCTGATTAAGCAGCCGCCTGGAAGCGGATCCCGGCTCGCCCCTAGCCACGAATCGGGTTTGGGAACACGAACTACAGCCCGGACATTCACGGAGACTTGATCTTGACCAGATTGAGCACTGTGCCGAGCACGAACGATCCACGATGAAACACAGCTTAGACTGTTGTGCGCCTGATGCTTGGAGCATCACCCTACGATATACAGGACCTAAATTGAGAAATTTGGGTTGCCCTAAGGATGGAGGGATGGACCCGCCCATAGTGCCACTTTACTCATCCGGTAGAGCCGAACACAGAGCCTCACTTCTAAGGAAGCACGTGACCCGGACCCGGACTTCGCTATCCGGTTGTGGGTTCTAGTCCAGCGCACTCCAAAACGCCCGAGCCTGGTTGGAGCTCGGTAATGGAGTTCTGACTACGATTATCTTCCGGCATTTTCGCCCTTTGGCGACATCTTGAACTCATTAAAGTCTCTCTCTTTGTCAAAGCGGCTCTTGGCCAAACTATATCCGGCTCGAGTGGAAAGCAAGCGGCGAAGGAATCCCTACCTACCCACCCACTTCATTGCTACCGATCGATGATCTAACCGGCGTGCTTGACTTGACTACGAAGACATCCGGCGGTGTGGGCGGCGATGTGGGAGAAATATAAGAACCACCGCTCCGCGAGGCGGTGGGCAGCCACCCTCTCCTCATCCCGATATATATGGTGGACACTCAAAGAAACCAATGGTGATGAAGCGGAGGATAACCCCACGAGGGAGAAAAGCAAAGCATGGGCGTCGAAGCGCCGCTCAAGCCCGCCACAATGATACACGGCCGGGGAGATGAAAACAATGGATGGTGTCGAAGAGAATACAACCTGATCAGCCCGCCTTGAGCGAGCCCGAAGAGGGAAAG
Source organism: Aegilops speltoides (assembly GCA_021437245.1). Classification (NCBI taxonomy): domain Eukaryota; kingdom Viridiplantae; phylum Streptophyta; class Magnoliopsida; order Poales; family Poaceae; genus Aegilops; species Aegilops speltoides. The sequence continues at coordinate 28,134 of JAHHZJ010006890.1, read as the reverse complement.
ATGAGCGAGTCGCCCAGAACGAGCAGGCAGACAGACGGATATCGGGAGAGGACAACTACATGCCCTCCTTCAAAGAGCGAAGATTAGCCTTAGCGGCAGCGAGTTGGCGGCGTGCTGCGAGATCGCATGGGCGAGGCGGCGCTGGCGTGAGCTTATTAGCCTCTGAGAGGCACGAAAACAAAGCAGCAACAACTACAAGTTGATCAAGACCTGCTCCACAGATAGGTGGTGAGGTCAGGCATCCAGGAATATGGACTCGGCGCCACCTGGTGACCGACCACGCGGCGGGATAAAGCAGCATAATCAGCCCGAATACCAGCCCGCACCCCCGCCAATACACTACAGCGATGAGCAGGCATGACACACAAGATATATTGGAAAACTCAGCGAGACAGCCAAGATCGATCTGCGGATCGCGAGGCAGCGCCCGACGCGACAGACACACCATAAACAAGTTCGACCCGGCCGACACATAGCCACCGGACCAATTCGAACTGCGTAGCCACATAGCATCGGACGCAGAGGTGCCGCACCTACAGCTTCAGGTATGAAGTGATGGATCACGAATTCGAAGGTTCAAACGCGTAAACATCGAATCATCACGATGGCTGAGCGGACCGCATGAGTATGGATTGAAGATTTCCTTCTCCACATTCACATGGCGCGCAGGCGACCTACGCCATCAAATATCTTCCCCTTAAGCTCAAAGGACCATGACTGCTGGCTAAATAGCACACTTGTAAATTCCATTGGCAGTTGGGAAAACACGGAAGATCGCGTTCCTCGACAACTTCGAGGGCACATCGTCTGATGGACCATCGGACGCCGATGATTTGATCACATTACTCGACAGCCGAGAATCGGCCCGAAGTGCGGACTCGGTTCCTAACTAAAAAAGAACGGATAGTCGGCCATCCGGATCTTTGAAGCCTTAGCGGCTTTTAAGCATAATATCCGTGACGAGTGGCTCGCCCGACACCTCGGCCCGAAAAACCCAAGTCCATGGCAGCTCTCCGACACTAATGACCGCTTTTGCGGCGAGAGGACAACTGGTTGGCTTGCAGCCTTACCACGCCACATTACAGCGCCGGACGTCCGTGACAATAACGGCAAGCCATGGCGCCGCAGAGACACAAGCGGCGGAACAACGGCGGCAACACGAAGACACGGTAGTCAGCGCGGATTCGGCGGATCGAGATCCGGTCGATGGAAGAAGCCGTTGAAGCGAAACAATTGAGGACCGTCCGATCCGGACCGCATCTTTGGGCACTTCGTGCCAAATTCATGGCACCCAGGCAAGCCGATTGCTCGTCTCGAGCTTGCGTTGGTTTTCTCTGAAGAGGAGGGTGATGCAGCACAATAGCGTAAGTATTTCCCTTAGTTTTGAGAACCAAGGTATCAATCGATGAGAGGTCACGCATAAGTCCTCGTACCTGCACAAACACGATAGCAACTGTCAACCAGCGCTTAGGGGTTGTCAATCCCTTCACGGTCACTTACGAGTGAGATCTGATATAGATAATATTTTTGGTATTTTGATAGATAGATGCAAAGTAAAAAGTAAAAGCAAAGTAAAAACAAAGCAAGTAAGTAAAGTGATATAGATTGATATGATGAGAATAGACCGGGGGCATAGGTTTCACTAGTGGCTTCTCTCAAGAGCATAAGTATTCTCGGTTGGGTGAACAAATTCTTGTTGAGCAATTGACAGAATTGAGCATAGTTATGAGTATATCTAGGCAATGATCATGTATATAGGCATCACGTCAAGACAAGTAGATCGAAGCGATTACGCATCTACTACTATTACTCCACTCATCGACCGCTATCCGGCATGCATCTAGAGTATTAAGTTAAAAAGCAGTAGCATGTAAGCAAGATGACATGATGTGAGAGGATAAATTCATGCAATATGATAAAAAACCATCTTGTTATCCTCGATGGCAACAATACAATAGGTGCCTTGCAACTCTTTACATCCTTTGAGTAAGGACACATAATTGAACCCAAAGCCATGCACTTCTCCCATTGCAAGAACTATCAATCTAGTTGGCCAAACCAAGCGGATAATATGAAGAGACTTGCAAAGATAACTCAATCATACATAAAAAGAATTAGAGAGAAGAATCAAATATTTTCCATAGATATCTTGGATCATAAACCCACAATTCATCGGTCTCAACAAACACACATAAAAAGAAGATTACATGAATAGATCTCCACGAGAGAGGGAGAATATTGTATTGAGATCAAAAGAGAAGAATCCATCTAGCTACTAGCTATGGATCCGAAGGTCTGAGTAAACTACTCACACTTCATCGGAGGGCTATGGTGATGATGTAGAAGCCCTCCGTGGTGGATGCCCCCTCCGTGAACTCGGGGCAGAGCCCCAAGATGGGATCTCGTGGATCTGAGAGGTTGCGGCGGTGGAATTAGGTTTTGGCTCCTTTTACGATCGTTTGGGGATCGTAGGTATATATAGGAGGAAGAATGCGTCGGTGGACCTCAGAGGGCCTGGGTGAGAGGCGCCCGAGGAGGCACGCCCTCCACCCTCGTGACCTCTCGTGGCTTTCTTGTGGAGGTCCAAGTCTCACGGATCTTATCGATGAGTAAATCATGTTCCCGAAGGTTTCATTCCGTTTGGACTCCGTTTGATATTCCGTTTCTTGAAATCTTGAAAAAGGCAAAAACAGCAATTACAATTTGGGCCTCCGTTTAATAGGTTAGTCCCAAAATAATATAAAGTGGAAAATAAAGCCCATTATAGTCCAAAACAGTAGATAAAGTAGCATGGAGCAATCAAAAATTATAGATATGTTGGAGCGTATCAAGCATCCCAAAGCTTAATTCCCTTCGTCCTCGAGTAGGTAAATGATAAAAAGAATTTTTGATGCGGGAGTGATACTTTGGCATAATTTCAATGTAAATCTTCTTAATCATGGTATGAATATTCAGATCCGAAAGATTCAATACAAAAGTTCATATTGACACAAAAATAATAATACTTCAAGCATACTAATCAAAGCAATCATGTCTTCTCAAAATAACATGGCAAAAGAAAGTTCATCCTACAAAATCATATAGTTAGGCTATGCTTCATTTTCGTCACACAAAGATGTTCCAACTTCTATACCCCGATGACAAGCCAAGCAATTGTTTCATGCTTAAATAATCTCAAACTTTTTCAACCTTCACGCAATACATGGCGTGAGCCATGGATATAGCACTATGGGTGGAATAGAATATGATGATGGGGATTGTGTGGAGAAGACAAAAAGAAAGTCTCACATCAGCGAGGCTAATCAATCAGCTATTGAGATGCCCATCGATTGATGTTAATGCAAGGTAAGGATTGCCATGCAGCGGATGCACTAGAGCTATGAATGCTCAACAAAAGAAAACTAGTGGGTGTGCATCCAACGCTTGCTCATGAAGACCTAGGGCATTTGAGGAAGCCCATCGTAGAATATACAAGCCAAGTTCTATATTGAAAAGTTCCCACTAGTATAAAAAGACAACGTATGAGACTCACTACATGAAGAACAAGGTGCTACTTTGAAGCACAATATATGAGACTCACTACATGAAGAACAAGGTGCTACTTTGAAGCACAAGTGTGGAAAAGAGATAGTAGCATTGCCCTTTTTATTTTATTTTATTATTTATTATTTATTATTTTTTTGGGCCTTTCTTTTTTTTGGGCCTTTCCTTTTTTGGGGGCCTTTCTTTTTTTTGGCCCTTTTTTTGGGCAATGCTCTAATAATGATGATCATCACACTTTCATTACAACATATGAATTACAACTCGATACTAGAACAAGATATGACTCTATATAAATGCCTCCGGCGGTGTACCGGGATGGTGCAATGAATCAAGAGTGACATGTATGGAAAATAGTGCATGGTGGCTTTGCCACAATACTATATCAACTACAAGATCATGCAATGGCAATATGACAAAAGTAATGCATGTCACGATGATGATGGTGGAAGTTGCATGGCAATATATCTCGGAATGGCTATGGAAATGCCATGATAGGTAGGTATGGTGGCTGTTTTGAGGAAGATATAAGGAGGTTTATGTGTGATAGGCGTATCGTATCCACGGGGTTTGGATGCACCGCGAAGTTTGCACCAACTCTCAAGGTGAGAAGGGCAATGCATGGTACAGAAGAGGCTAGCAATGGCGGAAAGGTGAAAGTGTGTATAATCCATGGACTCAACATTAGTCAAAAGAACTCATATACTTATTGCAAAAATTTAGAAGTCATCAAAATCAAGTACTACGCATGCTCCTAGGGGATAGATTGGTAGGAAAAAGACCATCGCTCATCCCGACCGCCACTCATAAGGATGCACAAGCCGGTACACTTCATCTTTCAAATTTGTTACATAACTTTAACCATCGTGCATGCTCTGCAGGACTTGCAAACTTCAACACAAGTATTTCTCAAATTCATAATCACCCAACTAAGCGTGACTTTGATATTATTACCTCCATATCTCAAAACAATTATCAAGCATCAAACTTACCTTAGTATTCAAGCACTCAAAAGAAAGTTTCACATATCTTGAATACCAAGTATATTAACATTAAGCAAATTACCATGCTATTAAAGACTCTCAAAATAATCTAAGTGAAGCATGAGAGATCAAGTTTCTTTAAAACAAATCCACCACCGTGCTCTAAAAGATCTAAGTGAAGCACTAGAGCAAAATTATCACGCTCAAAAAGATATAAGTGAAGCACATATAACAAAACTATCAAGCTCAAAAGATATAAGTGAAGCACATAGAGTATTCTAACAAATTCTAAATCATGTATGGCTCTCTCAATAGGTGTGTACAGCAAGTATGATTATGGTAGACTAACAAGCAAAGACACAAATAATACAAGACGCTCCAAGCAAAACACATATCATGTTGGTGAATAAAAATAAAGCTCCAAGTAAATTACCGATGGAAGTGGACGAAAGAGGGGATGCCTTCCGGGGCATCCCCAAGCTTTGACTTTTTGGTGTCCTTGGATTATCTTGAGGGTGCCATGTGTCTCCCCAAGCTTAGGCTCTTGCCACTCCTTGTTTCATAATCCATGAAAAGAATTCACCCAAAACTTGAAAACTTCACAACACAAAACTCAACAGAAATCTCGTGAGCTCCGTTAGAGAAGGAAAACAAAAGACTACTTCAAGGTACTGTAATGAACTCATTCTTTATTTGTATTGGTGTTAAACATACTGTATTCCAGCTTCTCTATGGATCATAAACTAATTTACTAGCCATAGATTCATCAAAATAAGCAAACAACACACGAAAAACAGAATCTGTCAAAAACAGAACAGTCTGTAGTAATCTGTAACTAACGCAAACTTATGGAACACTAAAAATTCTACAAAAATAGGAACTCCTGGAAAATTTGTTTATTGATCAGAATCAAAAAGAATCAACCCAAAATCACTCTCCAGTAAAAAATGGCAGCTAATCTTGTGAGCGCTAAGGTTTCTGTTTTTCAGCAGAATCAAATCAACTATCATCGTAGGTTATCCTATAGGTCCTACTTGGCACAAACACTAATTAAAACATAAAACCACATCCAAACAGAAGGTAGATGGATTATTTATTCCTAAACAGAAGCAAAAACACAAAATAAAATTGGGTTGCCTCCCAACAAGCGCTATCGTTTAACGCCCCTAGCTGAGCATAAAAGCAAGGATGATCTAGGAGTATTGCCATGTTTAGTAGGCAATTATTCAATGAAGCATCTACCTCCTTAGAATTTTCTTTCTTTCTAGAAATTATCAAACCTTTATGCATAAGATCTAAAAATTCATTAGTAGCAAATGGTTCCTTAATGATAGTAAAAAGATTGGGATGAATACTTATAGATTTAAGATCCGCATTTTCCTTACTAGATGATTCACCTTTATTTTTAGGAACATACATAAGCTTGGCAATTTTAGTAGGAGGACTAGGAGTATTCTTCTGAGAGGAAAAAAATGGTTCCCAAATTGGTAATGATACCCTCAAGTTTATCGATATGATTAGAGTCTAGGTTTATTTTTCATTAACCATGGGTTCCTTCTCATTAATATTTTTCAAAGTCATTTTCCTACCTTAGATCCATATTGAGTGGTTTGATTATGAATCTTTTACCTAGATTTTCAATGGATCAATGGTAGCAACTTTGTTTTCAATAATTTCAAGCCTTTGCATAACATGCTCCAAAGTTGACATATTTCCATTAACCAAAAGAGGAGGTGAACCAAATAAATCTATTAAAGCATTATAGGAATCAAAAGTAATGCTACCCAGAAATTCCCTCGATATTAATATCAAGGATATATCTATACCAAGATTAGCACCTACATAAAAATTGCAAAGAAATCTTGAAGTAGATTGCTTCTGGTAGACCTATTTTGAGCATTACAAATTCTATACCAAGCATCTTTTAGATTTTCTCCTCCCTTTGTTTAAAATTTAGCACTTCATTCTCGGGAGATAACGGAGAAGATATAAGACTAGTCATGATGACAAGCAAACAAACTAACACGCGAGCAAACAAAAGGGCGAGGAAAAAGGCAACGGAAAGAGGAGATTGGGAAAGAAGGGGCGAATAAAATGGCAAAGGGTGAAGTGGGGAGAGAGAAAGCGAGAGGCAAATGGCAAATAATGTAATGCGAGAGATAGGGATTGTGATGGGTACTTGGTATGTTGACTTTGCGTAAGCCTCCCGAACATGACGGCAGAAATCCTTCTTGCTACTCTCGAGCTTGCGTTGCTTTCCCGAAGAGGAGAGGGGTGATGCAACCAGATGAATGTAAGTATTTCCCTCGGTTTTTGAGAACCAAGGTATCAATCCAGTAGGAGGTCCACGCGCAGAGTCCTCGTGCACCTCAACACGATAGCAACTTCGCAACCAACGCTTGGGGTTGTCAATCCCTTCACGGTCACTTACGAGAGTGAGATCTGATAGAGATAATATTTTTGGTATTTTTGATAGATAGATGCAAAGTAAAAAAGTAAAAGGCAAAGTAAAAACAAAGCAAGTAAATAAAGTGATAGAGATTGATATGATGAGAATAGACCGGGGACATAGGTTTCACTAGTGGCTTCTCTCCAAGAGCAAAAGTATTCTACGATTGGGTGAACAAATTCTTGTTGAGCAATTGATGAGAATTGAGCATAGTTATGAGTATATATCTGTGATGATCATGTATATAGGCATCACGTCCGAGACAAGTAGATCAAGCGATTACGCATCTACTACTATTACTCCACTCATCGCCGCTATCCGGCATGCATCTAGAGTATTAAGTTAAAAGCAATGTATGCCTTAAGCAAGATGACATGATGTAGAGGATAAATTCATGCAATATGATAAAAACCCATCTTGTTATCCTCGATGGCAACAATACAATATGTGCCTTGCAACTCTTTACATCCTTGGTAAGGACACATAAGATTGAACCCAAAGCCATGCACTTCTCCCATTGCAAGAACTATCAATCTAGTTGGCCAAACCAAGCGGATAATATGAAGAGACTTGCAAAGATAACTCAATCATACATAAATGAATTGAGAGAAGAATCAAATATTTTCCATAGATAATACTAGATCATAAACCCACAATTCATCGTTCTCAACAAACACACATAAAAGAAGATTACATCGAATAGATCTCCACGAGAGAGGGGAACATTGTATTGAGATCCAAAAGAGAAAGAAGCCATCTAGCTACTAGCTATGGACCGAAGGTCTGAAGTAAACTACTCACACTTCATCGGAGGGCTATGGTGATGATGTAGAAGCCCTCCGTGGTGGATGCCACCTCCGTGAAACTCGGAATAGGCCCCAAGATGGGATCTCGTGGATCTGAAGAGTTGGGGCGGTGGAATTAGGTTTTGGCTCCTTTTACGATCGTTGAGGGATACATAGGTATATATATGAGGAGGAATGCGTCGGTGGAGCTCGAGGGCCACAGGTGGGGGCGCGCCAGGGGAGGCGCCGCCCACCAATGACAGCGTCGTGGCTTTATTGAGGAGGGTCCAGTCTCTCTGGATCTTATCTAATGAGAAAAATCACGTTCCGAAGGTTTCATTCCGTTTGGACTCCGTTTGATATTATGTTTCTTGAAATCTTGAAAAAGGCAAAAACAACAATTACAGGGTGGGCCTCCGGTTAATAAGTTAGTCCCAAAAATAATATAAAAGTGGAAAATAAAGCCCATTATAGTCCAAAACAGTAGATAAAGTAGCATGGAGCAATCAAAAATTATAGATCACGTTGGAGGCGTATCAACCCGATAACCACCTGCTTGAGACTATTGGGTGTTCAACAAGGTGACAAATAAGCGCGAAAACAAGGACGGGGCTACCTCAGTGGCGATGTGAGGCCGGCGTCCGACGAACGAGAGACGAAGAAATTTCCCCAGTGAAAAGCGATCCCGACATGATCCTACATACTCATTCCCAAAGCGAGAGCGGAAGAGCACTCACGGGACGTCTATGCGATGGAGCGATCACCCAAAATTCAACCCATGGTCAACGTCCGATCACCTTTGATCGTAGGGATCACCCTACTAACATCCAAATCGGCGGCGGCTCAGCGCATTGGTCCTAGACCCAATCATCAGCGGATTCCGCCTCAGCGAGTCCTTATGGATGGCGGCGGCGGCTTGAACCTGCTTTACCGAGGACACGGATGTAAAAATGGGCATCGACCCTTCAAGGATCAAGCCACCAAACCACCTTTAAAAGTGTAATTCACGGAGTAGAGGCCCGTTATGCGGGCTCCATAACGATAGGCTGGTCTTGGGATCTTGGATAACTTCCGAGCGAAGAGTGTCGTCGATATCGTCCCTTTCCGTCTGGTTACCGCACGCTTTTGCTCGGACGAACCGCATTCCCCAAATTCAATGCGGTACCACACTATACGCATACCGGTCATAGCAGCAGGATTACCGAGGCATGCAAAGGCGCGACTAGCAGTCCGCCTCCGCCTAAGACCCATCAAACCAGCATTCATGCCACGTGTACACAATTCGCCTCAAAATACCATGGAGCGCAGGCGGAGGCTGCTGGTTGACTCGGTCGACAGTCGGTATCACCGCAACATACCCTCATAACCTTCCCTTTTTATCTTCGAGGAGATGTTGCTTTAGGGCAGCCTCTTGAAGAAAGGGGATTGCCGGACTAGCATAGAAGAAAACCAGGGAGAACCTGACAGGCTGCTAACAAAAATACCAGTGGAATTTGTTCACGATCGCTATACCTGTTTTATATACCTACATGCAGCCTGCCCTTGGATAGGACATGTTAAATAGTCCTATTTACTTCAACCGCTTACACCATTGTAAACATATGCTAAGCGTATTATTCATCAATGGGAGATCATATATAGCGTCGACTTCTTATTATCATTTGAGCATTTTTTCTTGCAAACATTTATTTAATATTGCATCCGTACACCTTAGATGCGATTAGTTTTCTAGGGGTTCATATGGTGCCTTATAATACTGACAAAACAAGTCCGAACACTTTCAGCGGTCACGGCACCCGAACTTATAGCACTATATGCATCGACTCGAATCACGTCTTGGGTCAATAGTTGGGTTTACTGGCTCCTTGTTTTGGCACCATCGTTCCATTATATCGGCTAAGGTAGCGAGGAGAACTCTGCGATTGTGTCCGGTTCTTCGGACGAGCACCTCGATGAAAGCGAAAAAGTGACCCGGCATGATCACGGTGAGAGCTGGTGGCTTGTTTGAGAGGTCTTAAAATCCTTCAAGATTTTTTTCGCTTTAGGCGATGAATTGGCCTCGTCTGATTTAGGCATATATAAGCCCCAATTCGGCCCTCAAATTCTAGGGACTTCAGCAAAATTAAAATTGTGAACTTCCATGGCTAAGTGAAAGTTATAAAGCCGCATAGTCCGATTGCCTTGTTAAGCTCTTGCGGATACCTCCTTAAGGGACCAAAAATTGGATAAAGAGTATCCGGGTTTTCGGGAACACCCGGTACTAACTCGTGAAGCGGAAACCGGCGGTAGCGTACTTCGAATTTTATAAATAGGCGCTTCGAAGGTAATATTTTAAATCACCACGGTAGCTACATAAGCGCAATTAACCATTAATATTACAACAACGACACGCGTACATTTACTCAAGGATCGTGTCCTTGGTGCATTCATCGGCCATGAGGCGGCGCCCTTCATAACGCCATCGTAATACTTCTCGGGATAGCGATCGCCTTGCCCTCCGGCCTTTGTCCTTCACCGGCTTCTCCGCATCAACTTGCCCCCAATGCACCTTGGCGGGCAAAGGCGGCGGGGAACCCTCAATACAAGCGGATAAGGCAGTAACTTCAAGCAGCAGAGAGGCATTCACCATCGCTTAGTCGGGCGAAGTAGCTAGTGGGCGGGGGCTCACGAGCCACATCAGGACTATGTAACCTTTCATAACCGCCCGGCATACGCGGAATTCGACCAACTGCTTCAATTGGTCACTCGGAGGCATGGGGTGTTGACCCCATCATCACGAGACCAGAGCAGTTTCTCCGTTGAGCTCCCCTCCTTGGCCTGCGGAACTCGCGGACATCACGTCTGCTGCGTGGCAGATCTGCGAATGCCCTGAAGGCTAAGTCGGGTAAGTAAAAGCGCCTCCTCCACATGTTTGCTTTGCATAAAGAATGTCTTACTTGCTTGTTGTCTTCAGGCGCTTGGATTTCTTCTTTGTGCCTTGTCGGCTTTAACCTTGGCGTCTTTCATACTCGCAAGACCCATAGCTTCGGCCTCTTTCATCTTGATTATGCTCCACGGACTCGAACTTCTTGCCGAGCTCCACGGAGCTCTTCTTATACCTCAATCACCTAGCATCTTGCTTTTAGCGCTCCTTGCATTCCAAAGGCTGCCACTATTGACCTCGGACAGCGCTTTCTTCGGAGACTTGATTGTGGCCCTGTTACATAGCACGGCTTACGTCGTTAGAATAACAATTTTATCCTTCATTATAGGAAGCGAGGAATCACTCACCTTTGTTCTCTTGAGCTGCCTCTTCATGAGGTCGAGCTCTCCTGCGCTGCTCAGTCCGCTTTAATCCGCGATCTCGGCATGCGGACTGCAAGCGCACGACTGCTCATCTAGATGCACACTTATTATTGGACTCCTGCGGATTATAATTGACCCTCCGTTTGGCTTTTCTTTCCGAACACCAAACAGAGTATCAAGGACTACAACCTATCGGGTGGTAATTTCACACATTTTTATTAATTACCTCAAAGCCCGTCAGGAGGCTGGTGCAAGCTTCGGTTAATCCGCTCTTGGCGGACAAAACCTTCTGAATCACTGCACTCATAAGAGTATGGTGCTCTTCATCCATGGAAGCGCGGCCTTCTAGCAGATAATCCCGCCTCGGCGTAAGCGGAAGTCCTCGCCAGACGGCTCGCCCTCCCTAATGAGGGCCGCCCTTTGAGTCGGAACCACTCGAGTTCGGAACCGTGTTCGTTGAGAAACCGACCTCTTGTGGCTCTCATCGACACCGATCTGTGGGGACTTGAACCCGCATGCCGACATCTGGAAGGAAAACTTTGTTTTTGCCACTCTAGCTTTTGCCAACTTTGCTTATGCCACTCTAGAATTTCATCTCTCACTTTTGCCACTCCTAGCTTTCGATAATATATCACAAATGCCATTACATTAGGTCAATGGGCGTTTTGACCAAGACAGGAGAGAGAAAAGACCAAATTGCCCCCAATTAATTTGTTTTGCTTTTGCCACTCTCGTTTTATTCAACTATTGCTTTTGCCATTATATTAACGCCATGACCAGACATACTAAAGAGGACATTTTGGTTGACATTTGAAAATCTAACCATCACACATAATAGCACAATATTTAGAGATCATGACCAACACCACCGTAAAGAAAATTTTGGCATGACCTATTTAAAAATGTAACCATCACACATAGTTGCACAATATTTAGATGAGAAGTATGCACATTAATAAGATCATGACCAGTAGCATAGTAAAGATGAAATTTTGGCATGACCTCTTTGGAAATTTAACCATCACACATAATGACAGGATATTTAGATGAGAAGTGCAATAATAACATCATGACCAACATCATAGTAAAGAGGTTAAGGCATTCTAAATATCAACAAAATACTTCATGGAAATCAAATCCATCATCTAATCTAAACAGCTGGTTCACATGCATATGGACCACCCCAAAAGCAGCTCCACACAAGTTGAGACATAGTACAGCCAAGTCTAGCAACATCATCAGCTAAACAACAAGGTTCACATATGCATAGTGCTCCACAAAATAAATGTAGTTGCACATCATCCTAAACAGCAAGGTTCACGACTTCTTTTTGCTTGTGCTCTTGCGAAGGACATTTTTGCTTCTTGTGTTCTTGACGGAGGACATTTGCTTCTTGTGTTCTTTGCTGGGCTATCATGGGTAGCAGAAGTCTTCTTAGATGCTCCAAGAAGAGACAATGCACTTCTCGCCCTTGTAATTCTTGTAAGAACGTGCCCCATATGTCACAATCAGCTTATAAGGTGGCATGTTTGACCTACATTGATGAAATTTGACATCGTGAATGCAAGCACATTGAAAAGCAACAATTCACAAGGGCATTAATTCTGAAGAGCAACAAAAATGAAGTGAGGAACATTACTGCTGATGTAGTGCTTTGGTTATGTGAACATAGGTGATTTACTTAAATGATCTACTGATCTAGTGATTTACTTAAATGCTGCGAACATAGGTTATTTACTTAAATGATCTCTTGATCTAGTGTTCACGATGCATTCAAATTAGACATCCGATGGCGCGTGCTCACAAGCAGAGAACGGACTTGCAATCCCAACAAACTAGCGGTGGCATCTCACAAACCACCAGCCAATATGCCCCATGAACCGAACACAAATGAACCAGCATGAGCATACAAGGAATTCTATTTCTAGCACAAAAAGATGTCTATTTCTAGTAGATCAGATGCTACATCAAATGTGAGGAGTTGAAAACTTGCCCATCAGGAAGAGGAACCAGCAGGTTCGAGGTCTTCTGCCGCCCTGGCATGGCGCAGCGTGGCTCCTCCATCTGTGTGAGCTTGTTGAAGGTAGAGAAGGGGTTCTGTGCAGGCAGTCAGGGGAGGCGGTGTAGAGGATGGGCCGTTCTGGTCGGACAGGTCGGGGAGGAGGCAGGAGGAACCAAACCAGCTGTCGGACCACGTCGGGAGGAGGCTGGAGCAAGACCAAGCCATGCTGCAGACCGTCGGTGAGGGAGGCGAGATGGGCACCGGAGGAGGCGGAGGATGCGCCATGGACCGGCGAGGTGGGCGAGGCGCCGTGGTGGAGTCTGAGCCGATCCATCAGAGCGAGGAAGGGGCGTGGATCTGGCGGCGGCGAGCTGGCGGATGTGGCCGGCGGGGAGGGCGTGGCATGGATCTGGGTGGTGGATGTGGCCCGTGTGTGGTGCTGGTGGATCTGCCTAGGTCATTCTTTTAGGGAGCGGTGGGTGTGTGGTGTGGTTGGACTGTGTGTATATTCTCTGTTTGTGTCACTTACAAAGTGGCCTCACAAGTCGATGGGGCAACTGTGTCATTTTACAAATCTTGTGCTCTTCTCTGGTCGACTAGATAGAATAAGCAGTCGACTAACGGATGTTATGAGAATGGCATTTGTGATATATTATCGAAAGCTAGGAGTGGCAAAAGTGAGAGATGAAATTCTAGAGTGGCATAAGCAAAGTTGGCAAAAGCTACAGTGGCAAAAACAAAGTTTTCCCCATCTGGAACTCCGCCTTGGGACGTCTCCAGAGTCACCTCCCCCCGCTCTAGGAGCCTTGGGACAACACCTCCGTGTCATCCAGGGCTAAGTAGTGGCCGTCGGGAGCGAGGTGATGACCATAAGTATCTGAGATAGTTGCAGCCTCTTCGATAAGTAAGAGTGTCGAACCCAACGAGGAGCTAAAGGTAGAACAAATACTCTCTCAAGTCCTATCGGCCACGAATCGACTCTCACGCACTTGACGTTTGCTTTACCTAGAACAAGTATGAAACTATAAGTACTTTGTAGATGTTATAGGATAGGTTTGCAAGATAATAAAGAATGTGTAAATAAAAAGTAGGGGCTGTGTAGATAAAGATACAATAAAGTAAATATAGCAAGTGTGGAAAAGTGGTGGTAGGAGTTGTGAAATTGTCCCTAAGCAATTGACTACTTTACTAGACCGATAGCAAGTATCATGTGGGAGAGGCCACTGCTAGCATGTCATCCCTGACTTGGAATTCTATGCACTTATGATTGGAACTATTAGCAAGCATCCGCAACTACTAACATTCATTAAGGTAAAACCCAACCATAGCATTAAGATATATTGGTCCCCTTCAATCCCGTATGCATCAATTTCTATGCTAGGTTGAAGCTTCATCACTCTAGCCCTCCAATACATAGTCCTATCAACATACAACTAACCCTATGGTGTGATCCAGCAGCTCATATGATGGCCACCAAAGGACAGCAACATAACCACAAGCAAATTAAATCAATCATAGCAATTCATCAACCACCAATAGAACGAAAATCTACTCACACATCATAGGATGGCAACACATCATTGGAAAATAATATAAAGCATAAAGCACCATGTTCAAGTAGAGGTACAGTGGGTTGCGGAGAGTGGACCGTTGTAGATAGAGGGAAGGTGATGGAGATGTTGGTGAAGATGATGGCGGTGTTGGTGAAGATCGCGGTCTTGATGATGGCCCCGGCGTTCGGCGCCACCGGAAGCAAGGGGAAGAGCCCTTCTTATTCATCTTCCTTGACCTTCTCCTAGATGGGAGAAGGGTTTACCTCGGTCCTTGGCTCCCATGGCTTGGGAGGGCGAGAGCCCTCCGAGATTGAATCTATCTCTGCTTTACGCCTCTCAGATTCTATCCTTCACCGTTTCTTAAATATCCGGAGATCCAGTAACTCCGATTGGGGTGAATCTTTGCCCAGATTTTCTCGTAAAATTAGCTTTCTTGCGGCAAAGAAGCGTCAACCGCCGTCTGGTGGCCACGAGAGTCCAGGCGCGCCGAGGAGGCGCTCCCCTGTCTCGTGGCCACCGGACCGTTCGTGATTTTACTTCCCAAAAATCATAAATTTCCAAAAATCTCCGTCCGTTTTTATCCCATTTGGACTCCGTTTGATATTGGGTTTCTGCGAAACAAAAAACATGCAACAGATAGGAACTGGCACTGGGCACTAGATCAATATGTTAGTCCCAAAAAATAGTATAAAAAGTTGCCAAAAGTATATAAAAGTTGAATAATATTGGCTTGGAACAATCAAAAATTATGGATACGACGGAGACGTATCAGCATCCCCAAGCTTAATTCCTGCTCTTCCTCGAGTAGGTAAATGATAAAAAGATAATTTTGATGTGGAATGCTACCTAGCATAATCTTGATCATATGTCTAATCATGGC
The DNA here is from genome assembly GCA_021437245.1 of Aegilops speltoides. Taxonomy (NCBI): domain Eukaryota; kingdom Viridiplantae; phylum Streptophyta; class Magnoliopsida; order Poales; family Poaceae; genus Aegilops; species Aegilops speltoides. The sequence continues at coordinate 12,657 of JAHHZJ010006890.1, read as the reverse complement.
ATGAATATTAAGACATGAGTGATTCGGCGATAGTCTATCATTTGACATAAAAACAATAATACTTCAAGCATACCAACCAAGCAATTCGTCTTATCGAAATAACATAGCCAAAAGCTCATCCTACAAAATCATATAGTCGGCTATGCTCCATCTTTGTCACACAAAATACTCCCATCATGCACAACCCGATGTGAGCCGAGCAATTGGTTCATACTTTTACAGCGCTTCAGCTTTTTCAACTCTTCCAATACATGGCGCAAGCCGTGGACATAGCACTATGGTGGTATATGGTGGTGGTTAAGGACAAAAGGAGAAGATAGTCTCACATCAACTAGGCGTATCAACGAGCTATGGAGATGCCCATCAATAGATATCAATGTGAGTGAGTAGGGATTGCCATGCACGGATGCTCTAAGAGCTATAAGTGTATGAAGCCAATGGAAACTATGTGGGTGTGCATCCAACTTGCTTGCTCATGAAGACCTCGGGCATTTGAGGAAGCCCGTCATCGGAATATACAAGCCAAGTTCTATAATGAAAAATTCCACTAGTATATGAAAGTGAAAGCATAGGAGGACTATGAAGAACATGGTGCTCGTGAAGCACAAGTGTGGTAAAAGGATAGTAACATTGCCCTTCTCTCTTTTTCTCTCAATTTTTTTCTTTTATTGGCCTCTTTTTTTTTTGGGCTTCTTTGGCCTCTTTTATTTTTCATAAAGTCCGAGTCTCATCCCGACTTGTGGGGGAATCATAGTCTCCTTCATCCTTTCCTCACTGGGCAATGCTCTAATAATGATGATCATCACACTTTTATTTACTTACAAATCAATATCTAGAACAAAGATATGACTCTATATAAATGCTTCGGTGTGCGGGATGTGCAATGATCTAGCATAGCAATGACATCAAAAAAATGGACAAGCCATGAAAACATCATGCTAGCTATCTTACGATCATGCAAAGCAGTATGACAATGAATGCTCAAGTCATATATATGATGATGATGGAAGTTGCATGGCAATATATCTCAGAATGGCTATGGAAATGCCATAATAGGTAGGTATGGTGGTTGTTTTGAGGAAGGTAAATAATGGGTTCATGATACGCAAAAAAGTTGCTGGCACGATGAGGCTAGCAAAGTGGAAGGGTGAGTGTCGTATATCCATGGACTCACATTAGTCATAAAGAACTCATATACTTATTGCAAAAGTCTACTTAGCCCTCAAAGCAAAGTACTACTCGCATGCCCCTAGAGGGATAGATTGGTAGGAAAACACCATCGCTTGTCCCCATGCCACTCATAAGGAAAGCAATCAAAGAGCACCTCATGCTCCAACTTCGTTATAACGGTTCACCATACGTGCATGCTACGGGACTTGCAAACCCCAACACAAGTATTTCACAACTACTCAACTAGCACGACTCTAATATCACCACCTTTATATCATAAAACTATTGCAAGGAATCAAACATATCATATTCGTGATCTACAAATTTTATGTAGGATTTTATGACTAACCATGTGAATGACCAATTCCTATCATCTCTCTAAAAAGATATAAGTGAAGCAAGAGAGTTTAATTCTTTCTATAAAAGATATGCCCACGCTCTAACAAATATAAGTGAAGCAAAAGAGCATTCTTCAAATGGCGGTTTTCTATGTGAAGAGAAACAGGCAATCCAGACTTCAAATGATATAAGTGAAGCACATGAAGCGTTCTATAAAGCCATACTCAAAAGATTTAAGTGAAGTGCAATGAGCATTATATAAATCAACAAAGGACAATCTCAACCAGCATGGTGCATAAAGAAAAGTGAAAACTAAATGCAAAAGCGCTCAAGACTTGCACATAAGGCATGAACAAAAGCAATTCGAAAACATACGATACTTGTTGAAGAAAGAGGATGCCTTCCGGGGCATCCCCAAGCTTAGACGCTTGAGTCTCCTTGAATATTTACTTGGGGTGCCTCGGGCATCCCCAAGCTTGAGCTCTTGCCTATCTTCCTTTTCCTCATATTGAGACATCCTCGATTAGACACTACATACACACAAAACTTCAACGAAAACTTCGGTAAGATCCGTTAGTATAATAAAGCAAATCACCACTCTAAGTACTGTTGCAAACCAATTCATATTTTATTTCTGCATTGTGTCTACTGTAATATAGCTTTTCCATGGCTTAATCCACTGATACAAATTGATAGATTCATCAAAACAAGCAAACTATGCATCAAAAACAGAATCTGTCAAAAACAGAACAGTCTGTAGCAATCTGAACATCCACCATACTTCTGGTACCCCAAAAATTCTACCAAAATCAGGAAAAATAAACAAGTTGTATAGAAAGACAGTGCAAAAGGAATCAGAACCAATTGATGTTCCAGTTAAAAATGTAAAATTGTGCACTACAGCCAAAGTTTCTGTCCTGCACCGTACAAACCAACAAGCATTGTAAACATCCTAAAGGCAAACCTTAGCATATTATTTTTATAATACAATGGAATTATACAAGGGGATAATTATTTTTGTTGAAAAGTTTCTGTAATCAAGATTCACAAAGTTTCCATGAGCATGAACAAAGTTCAAGGCTAGCTCCCACTTCAACAATGCTTGTCTTTCTCACTTTCACTTTCCTTTTTAAAAAGTTTTTAGGTTCCCCTCTTTATTTTGTTTGTTTTTAAACTATATGAAAGCACTCAACAGAAATAAATGACTCTCTAAAACTTCCGAGTTGTCTCCTGCAGCGCTTTCTTTAAAGCCATTAAGCTAGGCATATAGTGCTCAAGTAATGAATCCACCCGGATCCCAAGGTATATCAAAGCCAATTTTAATTAACAATGATTTGTAATTTAGTAGTGAGCACAAAGTGACATACTTCATGAAACAACGAAGTCTAACTCTCTTCCTATGCATCGGCATGTCATAAAAGAACAATTCATGCACACATAGTAAAGGCCAATGCATAGTATAAGCAGTTTCTTGCAATTTTATCATATTGGAAACATAGAGAGGTGGAGATATAGTTCCTCTCTCATAATAATTGCAAGTAGGAGCAGCAAGCACATGCATATTATATTCATCAAAATCATCATGTGCAACGGTAAAAGGCAACCCATCAATATAATCCTTACTTAGCGCAAATTTCTCCGATATAGTGTAGTTTGGAGAATTCAAAAAGATAATAGGACTATCATGCGTGGGTGCAATAGCAACAATTTCATGTTTAACATAAGGAACTATAGCAAGTTCATCTCCATAAGCATAATTCATATTGGCATCTTGGCCACAAGCATAGCAAGCATCATCAAAAAGGGATATTTCAAGAGAATCCACGGGATCATAGCAATCATCATAGCAATCATCCTTCGATAAGCACGAAGGGGAATTAAACAATGTATGAGTTGAAGAGTTACTCTCATTAGAAGGTGGGCACGGGTAGCTAATCCGCTCTTCCTCCTTTTGTTCTTCACTCTTCTCATCATCTTTTTCAACCAATGAGCTCACAGTTTCATCAATTTCTTCTTTCATAGCTTCCTGCAAAATATTAGTCTCTTCTTGAACAGCAGAGACTTTCTCAATAAATGCATTAATATAGTAATTGTATTCATAATTTTCATATCAATATCTAAGTATAGCAAGATTTTCAGGCCTATAAGCATCATCATCTAAAGCTTCATACTTTTCAAACAAAGATTCAATTTCATAAGCAGCCTTAAAAGCAACAAATTCTTCTATTTGTTCCACATCATAGTAATCATATATACCATTAGCATAAGAAGCTAAGGTTTCATTATCATTAAATTTGCATGAGAAGGGAAGGTGTGGAGCCTTCATCCTATAGCAACAAGTAATATCATATCTCAAGCATAGATTCCGGCAAACCAGCGCAACATAATAAATTGATCCCATAATAGTTACCTTTTTTGTGTCGAGTGATAATCCCTAAAGTATTCACGTTTATCCAACGTGTCTCCCATTATAAAGTTGAATGGGTTTTCTCAGGATTATCAAAGTAGTACATAATATATTTCACGTAATGAGAATCGAGGGTTTTAGGAGTTACCCCATCTTCATGAGTAGCAAGCACAGCTAATTTTTTTGGTATTTTGTGTTCCATATCCATAACTAAAGATAGAGAACAACTTAGAACAGCAAATAAAAATTACTTAGTGATAAAGCAAACAAGCACACCGAGAATATTCACCCACACTATGACTCCCGACAGCGGCGCGGAAAAAGGTCTTGATGACCGAAGTATCTGGGATAGTTGTAGCCTCTTTTGATAAGTAAGAGTGTGAGACAACGAGGAGCTAAAGGTAGAACAAATACTCTCTCAAGTCCTATCGCCACAGATATGACTCTCACTGCACACGTTTGCTTTACCTAGAACAAGTATGAAACTAGAAATACTTTGTAGGTGTGATAGGATAGGTTTGCAAGATAATAAAGACGTGTAAATAAAAAGTAGGGGATGTGTAGATAAAGATGCAATAAAGTAAATATAGCGAGTGTGTAAAAGTGGTGGTAGGAGTTGTGAAATTGTGCAGCCGGTGTCAAACCGGCGGATCTCGGGTAGGGGGTCCCGAGCTGTGCATCTAGGCGGATGGTAACAGGAGACAAGGGACACGATGTTTTACCGAGTTCGGGCCCTCTTGATGGAGGTAAAACCCTACGTCCGCTTGATTAATATTGATGATATGGGTAGTACAAGAGTGGATCTACCACGAGATCAAGGAGGCTAAACCCTAGAAGCTAGCCTATGGTATGATTGTTGTAATGTATGTTGTGTCCTATGGACTAAAGCCCTCCGGTTTATATAGACACGGAGAGGGCTAGAGTTACATAGAGTCGGTTACAATGGTAGGAGATCTACATATCCGTATCGCCAAGCTTGCCTTCCACGCCAAGGAAAGTCCCATCCGGACACGGGCGGAGTCTTCAATCTTGTATCGTCGTAGTCTTGGAGTCTGGCGGATGATGATAGTCCGGCTGTCCGGACACCCCTAGTCAGGACTCCTCGGTAGCCCCTGAACCGGGCTTCAATGACGATAAGTCCGCGGCATAATGTTCGGCATTGCAAGGCGGGTTCCTCCTTTGAATAATCCGAGAAGATCATGAACACCGGGATAGTGTCGGCTCGCAAAATAATTCCATATTCCACGATAGAAGAATAAAATGTACACAAGCTCGATTTGCTGACATATTTTGCGGCATGACATCACTCGCTACCAAGCCTTTACTTGAATCGTTTTTATTATACCACCTCACGTTTAGCGAAGCGGTTTCCTTAGCACATCTTGTCCGAGCAGAGATCGTGTTCCCCTTATTCGGATTCTCATCAATACGACGTGGGTAACCCAACGCGCCATTGATGGTGGCGCTTGGGAGATAAGCGAGTTTTACCGAGGCTAGTGGGGCGCATAGTCTTCGCCGCCTATATATAAGGGATAAGGATTCACCTTTTCACCGCCTTGTTCCTCCTTTGCTCATCCTCCTCCAGCCTCAAGCTCAGCGCCCAAGTTCGCGCATCTCGTCTCAACCTTCTCCGACCATGTCCGGAGGGAGGCAAATGGTTGGCTTCCACCGTTGAGGAGGCATATCAAAAGCTGCTGGCCGGATACCTTCGGCGACATCGCACCGGTTGCCGACGAGGGCAGCTCATCCCCACCCGGGCCCCATGAGAGGGTCATTTTCCTTCCCCACTTCCTCCTGATGGGCTTTCCACTTCACCCCTTTGTCAGGGGCTCATGTTCTACTACGGCCTGGATTTCCACGATCTGCGCGAACTTCATCCTCAACATCTCGGCATTTATCGTTGTGTGCGAGGCCCTCCTCGCATCCGGCCCCACTTGACTTGGCTCAAGACCTTCAACGTCAAGTCGAAGGTAGTGAAGAAGCTTGGAGTCTTGGAGCGCCATGTTGGGCAAGATGCCCAACGTCCTCTGATTCGAAGGGGCCTTCGTGGACTCCGTCAAGGGGTGGCAATCGGTGGTTCTACATCCCGAGCCACGCGACCCTCGTGGGCGGCCCCGAGTTTAGATCTGGTATCCCCACGCAGCTCACCTCCGGAAAGAGAAGGGCTTCTTTGTGGGGTAATTCGTCGGAGGACGGGACTCGAGCTGTATCCGAAGCGGTGAACAAGAAGCTCGGGCTCGTCGGCGTGGTCCAAGTCATGCTCGTCGCGGATTCTCCCATGCCAAACGGGCATTCAATCATGGGAGTTCAATCCGGAACAGCACCGAGGCTCTGGCGGGCTCTTGACCTGACGTCTGAAGGCACACGGAGGGTCTGTTTAAAGGCGCCGAACCCGCTGTCCGACGGAAGATCGCGGATTTCACTCCGACATCCGGTGACGAGGTAAGTGATTCTACCCTTACGGGACACTTATTGCAAATAGATTGATTCTAGAGGGTTTCAATTTCCCTTTTCCTTTGCGGGAATGGATGAAGAAGGCCGAGCAGCTCATCTGCCCGGCTCCCATGCGAAGACCATGGGTGCCCGTCTAGCGGGGCTGCTGGTTCCGGCACCGCATGTGGTCCGGAGAAAAAAGAAGGTGCACGGGCACTCGAAAAGTTCCGTTATCGAGGCGTCCCGACAGGCGGACTCCTCCCGAGGAGGAGGAAGAAGACTCTCTCCGGGAGGAGAGAAGGAAGGCTTCCCCAATAGGGAGGCGAAGGGTCAGAGGGAGAACTATTCCCGGACAGCTCCGCCAACACCGCGTTGGCGGCGTGGAGTGGCCTTCAAGGGCCAGCCTCCGCGAATCGTAAGTATCCGGATCCACGATATGCAATTTCTTTTGTGTCACATAGTGTCCTACTAATGCCGCATATTGCCGATCCGGCGATGATGATCTCCCGCTTCATCGAGTGGGTCGTTGGCCCCGTCGGATGTGGATTCACTTGACCTCTACCCCAGCGCCGATGAGGCGCCGAGGTGGGATCGGAAAGGACCCATCGGAGGAGCTCGGAGGCGCCGCAAGGCAACCTCCGGACTTTGCGCGGACTCTGCCGGAACCCTGATGGCCCCAGTCCGGTGGCGGCCTGAAGAAGGGCAAGACCATGATTGGCGGCCTCCGTCCAACCGAAGCGCGGACAACTTGCTAGAGCGCTCAAAGGCGCTTCCATCGAGCGAACACCGCCTTTATCATGAGTGCGGTGATTGAAATTCAGCTCGCCAAGGCGAGTGACAGCTTCTGATAGCCTTCTAACAGCTTTGAGGTAAGAAGTTAAAATTATGTAATGTAATACCGCATAGCAGTAGCCCGATGCTCGGTTCGGTGTTCGGAAAGAAAAGCCGGCGAGGATCTAAAAAGATATTCGAGTTGCTAATAAATTATGTCAATATGGGTTTTGCAGTTGTCTGCGACCTCTGCCGCACTCTTGCGGAGGTTGATGCATTAAAGCAAGATCTCGGCGGTCGGCGAGAGCTCGCCATGCCAAGAGGTAGCTCGAGGACAAAGAAGGTGAGTAGCACCACTTTGAATTTTACCTTCTGAGAAAGGATTTTGGTTGCAATAAAATTAACAAGGATATCATATAATGCAGGGGCCACAAGCGAGGTGGCAGCCACTGAAGGAGACTGTGTCATGACGAGCAAGTCTTGGCTGAGCAGGCAAGCGAGAAAAGCAAGAGGCACGGTGGCGGCGGTCGGCAAAGCTCGGCTCTCATGGAGAAGCATGAGAGTTTGGGCGCAACTCAAGACTTCGAGTCCGAGCTTGCCTCGGCCTCGAAAGTGCCAAGTCCGCCAAGGCCGAGGCTTTAAGGCCCTTCGAGGAGGTTGAAGATGTGAAGAAGATAGCGGCGGTAAGGCATTTTTCATGCAAAGCAAGCGTGTTAATGTAAACTACGACACTTACCGCATTCGGAGCTCTCGAGGCGTTGCGATCTGCCTGCGGATGTATCCGATGCCGCCGCATTCTACGTGGCGAGGAGGAGCTCAGCGGAGAAGGTCTTCGGTCTCGATATCTTGAGGCGGCCATCCGATGCCGGCGACCGTGAAGCAGTGGTCGAACTCCAAAGGTAGCTGAGGAGGCCATGAAGGGCCTTATAGTCCGGCTATGGCCGGACAGGCCATGCTGAGGAGCTACTTGACCTCGTCTGGCGGCTGGTGGATCGTGCCTGGTGGATGTGATCAAGCGCTCCGCTTTGTATTGAAGGTGCTTCGTCGGGCCCTTGCCAGCGCAAAAGGTACTGGGAGGCTGATCGGAGAAGCTTCTCGACCCACCGCCGGTAGAGGAGTATCGCGCCGAAATGTACTATAAGATTGTCTTGAAGGGTGCCTGCAATATGCGGATGAATGCCCAGAGATGTAATTATTGAGTAAAAACTTCGCTATGTATTATCACATGCGCTGAAAACTTTGTTCATATGCGCTTTAAGCAACGCTTGTTTAATTTAAAATATTACCTTCAGTGCGGCCGTTTATAAAATCGAGAGATGGCAAGTCGTTGTTCAGCCCCAAACCCACAGTCTTGGGGTGTTCGGGATAAACTTGGCGCTCTTGTTCCCATTTTGGGTCCATCTAGGAGGCGCTCAACACGACGAACAAGGCAACGGACTTATAATGCTTGAACACTCTCACTTAGCCATAGAATTCTATAATTTTAAATTTAGTGAAGCCTAGTTTCGGAAGACGAATTGAGCGCTATCACGCTTCGTCGGACATTATCCGGAAGTTTCGAGCGCGTGAGTCTTTAAGACCGAAAGACCTCTCGAACAGGACCAGTCTCTGCCTTATCATGCCGTTAGTTTTAGCTTTCTCCTTTGAGCGTTCGCTGCTCAGCCAAGGGCGCAATCGCATGGTTCTCCATGCCACCTTAGCCGTGAGAGACGTAAGGCACCAAAATGTGGGAGCGGCAAACCCAACTATTGACCCAAGACATAATTCGGCGATTCATATAATGCTATAAGTTGGGTGCCGCACTTGTGAAAGTGTTGGACTTATCACACCATAATCACGGGAACATAAGCCCTGTGTATTCATGTACCAATAATATCTGGTCGAGATGTCATCAATGAACATATGTAAAGTAATGCAATAACGAAAAATGCTGCATTATTTATTAAAGTTACTGCTATGAGTGCGGAATGATACAAATAGTGCGGTAAGCAAGGGATTGGACTAATCAAACATGTCCCTCCGAGGATAGGCTGCGGACTGGTGGATATAATCAAATTTAATGCTCGTAATGGAGACCACCTAAGTGTTTATCAGTCTTCTTTCTTCCCAGGCTGTTGCATCGTGAGTTGGCGGGTCCACACGCGGACAGCCTCGTGAGCGGAGTCCTGTGTTCATAAAGAAAGCAAATAATAACAAAAGGAGTGACACACTTGGAGCCCGTGCGGTCGAGCCGTACTGGGTCCATTGCGGTCGTGCCCTTCCCTAGGCCCATGGTATCTCTAGGCGTAATGATGTCGGAGGTTGGTCTTCAATTATGCAAGGGCTGGGGTTGGGCTGCATTACTCTGGCGTGCTCGGAGCGTGCGGGTGGTCTTGGTTGATGTTGCTCCGGGCGTTTGGCGGTCCGGCCGTTTACGGCCGGACTCGAATATTGCAAAGGCTGCTCACTTTCCCGACAGCTCCGCCAACACCGACGCTGCGGGAGTGGCCTTCAAGGGCCAGCCTCGCGAGATCGTAAGTATCCGGATCCTCGATATGCAATTTCTTTTGTGTCACATAGTGTCCTACTAATGCCGATATTGCCCGCAGTCCGCCGATGATGATCTCCCGCTTCATCGAAAGTGGGTCGCTGGCCCTGCCGGATGTGGATTCACTGACGCTTTCACCCCCGCCGATGAGGACGCCGAGGTGGGATCCCGAAGGGACCCATCGGGGAGGCTCCGGAGGCGCCGCAAGGCAGCCTCCCGGACTTTGCGCCGACTTACGCCGAACCCGCAGGGCCCCAGAGTCCGTAGGCGGCCCTTCAAAGAAGGGCAAGACCATGACGCCGGCGGCTCCGGCCCAACCAAGGCGCCGGACAACTTGCTAGAGGCGCCAAAGGCGCCTATCATGGCTAACACCGACCGCATGAGTGCGGTGATTCGAAGGTTCAGCCGCCAAGGGCGGCCGACAAGCTCGCAGAGCCTTCTAACAGCTTTGAGGTAAGAAGTTAAAATTATGTAATGTAATACCGATAGACAAGAGCCCCGATGCTCGGTTCGTGTTCGAAAGAAAAGCCGACCGAGGATCTAAAAAGATATTCGCAGTTGCTAATAAATTATGTCAATATGGGTTTGCAGGTTGTGGCCGACCCGCCGCACTTATCATGGAGGTTGATGCATTAAAGCAAGATCTCGAGCGGTCCGAGCGAGAGCTCGCCATGCCAAGAGGTAGCTCGAGGACAAAGAAGGTGAGTAGCACCACTTTGAATTTTTACCTTACGTAAAAGGATTTTGCTGCAATAAAATTAACAAGGATAATACGATAATGCAGGGCCACAAACGAGGTGGCAGCCCTGAGGAGCAGGTCCGCGTCGAACGCAAAGGCGCCGCTGAACGGGCAGAGCGAGAAAAGCAAGAGGCATGTGGCGGCAAGGCGGCAAGAGCTCCGTGCTCTCATGGAGAAGCATGAGAGTTTGGAGCGCAACTCCAAGACTCGAGAGTCCGAGCTTGCCTCGCCTCGAAGTGCCAAGTCCGCCAAGGCCGAGGCTTGTAAGGCCCTTCAGAGGTTGAAGATGTGAAGAAGATAGCGCGGTAAGGCATTTTTCATGCAAAGCAAGCTGTAGCATGTAAACTACCCGACACTTACCCGCATTCGAGCTCTCCTGTAGCTGCAGATCCGCCAGAGGTATCCGAGCCGCCAGATTCTACCGTGGCGAGGAGGGAGCTCAACGGAGAAGGTCTTCGGTCTCAAGATGCCGAGGCCGCCATCCGATGCTCAGCGACCAATCAAGCAGCTGGTCGAACTCCACAAGGTAGCCGAGGAGGCCATGAAGGGCTTTATAGTCCGGCTATGGCCGACAGGCCATGCCCGGAGCTACTTCGCCTCGGCGGCGGCTGGTGGATGCGTGCCCTCGGTGGATGTGATCTGCCTCACCAGATTGAAGGTGCTCGTCGGGCCCTTGCCCGCAAAGGTGCACTGGGCAGGCCGGATGCGAGAAGCTTCATCGACCCACCGCCACGGCAAGGAGTATCGACGCCAAATGTACTATAAGATTGTCTTGAAGGGTGCCGCAATATTGCGGATGAATGCCCCGAGATGTAATTATTGAGTAAAAACTCGCTATGTATTATCCTCGCGCTGAAAACTTTGTTCATATGCGCTTTAAGCAACGCTTGTTTAATTTAAAATATTACCTTCAGGCGGCCGCTTATAAAATCTGAGAGATGGCAAGTCGTTATTTCAGCCCCAAGCCACGAGTGCCGGGTGTTCGGATAAACTTGAGCGCCTTGTTCCCATTTTTGGGTCCATCTAGGAGGCGCCAACACGCACGTAACAAGGCAACCGGACTTATAATGCTTGAACACTCTCACTTAGCCATAGAATTTATAATTTTAAATTTCGGAAGCCCCTAGTTTTCGAAGACCGAATTGGGCGCTATCCACGCTTCGCTTGGACATTATCCGAAGTTCGTCAAGCGGCGTGAGTCTTTAGGACCAAAAGACCTCTCAACAATGACCAGCTCGCCTTATCATGCCGTTAGTTTTAGCTTTTCCATCGAGGCGCCGCCTGCTCAACCGGGCGCAATCGCAGTGGTTCTCCCAGCCACCTTAGCCGATGTAATGTAACGTAAGGCACCAAATGTGGGAGCCGGCAAACCCAACTATTGACCCAAGACATAATTCGAGCCGATTCATATAATGCTATAAGTTCGGTGCCGACTTGTGAAAGTGTTCGACTTATCACACCATAATGCGGGGAACATAAGCCCTCGTGTATTCAGCTGTACCAATAATATACGGGTGCGAGATGTCATCAATGAACATATGTGTAAAGTAATGCAATAACAAAAAATGCTGCATTATTTATTAAAGAGTTCTGCTATGAGTGCGGAATGATACAAATAGTGCGGTAAGCAAGGGATTGACTAATCAAACATGTCCCTCCGTGGATAGGCTCGGACTGGTGGATATAATCAAATTTAATGCTCGTAATGGAGACCACCTAAGTGTTTATCGCAGTCTTCTTTCTTCCCCGGCTGTTGCATCGGAGTTCGGCGGGTCCATCACGGACAGGCCTCCGTGAACGGAGTCCGTGTTCATAAAGAAAGCAAATAATAACAAAAGGAGTGACACACTTGTGAGCCCTCGGCGGTCGAGCCGCACTGGTTCTGCAGGTCGTGCCCTTCCCCAGGCCCATGGTATCTCTAGAGCGTAATGATGTACGCGGAGGGTTGGTCTTGCAATTATGCAAGGGCTGGGGTTAGCTGCATTGCTACGCTGCGTCGGAACGGCTGTGGTCTTGGTTGATGTTGCTCCGGCGCTGTTATCGATCCGCCGCTTAACGGCCGGACTAATATTGCCTTAAAAGGCTGCTCAGCATTTCTACCGCGAGAGCTGCAGTGTTCCTCCGCTCGAGGAGCGCCAGATTTCCATTGACCGTGATGACTCCACGAGGGCCTCGCATCTTGAGCTTGAGGCATGCGACGCGGTACCGCTGAACTTTGCAAACGCGTTCGTCCGAAGCAGGTGTGATAGCCGCGAATGGGACTATGTCAAG
>JAHHZJ010006885.1:0-10278 GCA_021437245.1 Aegilops speltoides | reverse complement strand
TCCGTTAGGGAAAAATTTAAAGGGGCCCAATATAAAACCCCAAATCTAAGGAAGTCAACTAAAGAAACCAAAAAACAAAAATTTTCAGAGTTTTCCCTGACTTTTTGGGCCCCCAACAAGGCCCGCAAAGGTTTTGAAGTTCCGTACCAAACTCGAATTCGCCCCACGAATCAAGACATTTAAGCTATGGGTAATAAAGGTGGGGGACGCAAGACTACATAGGCGCTAAATACGCAAATGAAAAAGAGAAGGCAAACCGCGATAAAAGTATGATAAAAGGATCCTAAAACTCCCAAATAATCCAAATCAAACATTCCTGACCACCGAAAAGCCATCACGGTTCCCAGGTTGAGTATTTTAATTAAGGTCAATTCGGTTTTCTAAACCGACTTAACAAACCCATTGACAAACCGGAGGCTCCAAATTTAAACCCTCAGGGTTCCCAACTTACCCATGAAAGCTCCCGATCATCGGTGACCTTCACCCAAAAGAACCCACGACACCCGACACAAGCTTTCGACAATGGAAACAAACCAGCAAGACCTCCCCCGGCCGAAAATCCCAAAGGAGCTGCACAACTCGCTCTGGCACCCGGATAGCCAAGTGGGTTGGAAGCTGTGAGGGCGCCGGACTGCAATTGGCCAACACCAAAAGCCCGGGGAAAATAAAGAGATCGGGAAAAAGGGAAAAAAAGGCTATAGGCAAATGGTAAAAGGCAATGTTGGGCCTTCGGACAAGTTTTATTAAAGGAACCCGGGGGTTTTCCCCGACCTTAACCAAACCCGGGAACATAACACCGTTGAGGAAACTGGGCGGGGTGGAACAAAACACTGCATAAGGGAGCCTTCCACCCTTTACCTAATAGATGCATTAAAAAAAGAGAATTTGTGAATCCCAAAAGTAAACTGTTCCCGGAACAACTCTCCATGTTCCAACAAGGAACAAACTTCAACTTCCCGAATAAAAGCTATAAGAGGGGAAAAAAAACATAGCCAAAAAAGTTTGCTGGAAAGGTTCAAAGGTTGAGGTTCATGGCTTTTGGGGGCCACAACAAAAGGTAGGCATCGAGATTGGAACAAAAACGAGCAAACAGCCAAAATATAGTGATTTATATGAATTTGGAATCCCCAAAAGAAAACATTCCAAAAGAAACAAACTCAGTTTAACAAACACAACTCCGAACAAACCGGTTAAGAGGAAGCAAACCGGAAACAAACCAAAAACAATCCTAAAAGGTGTCAAAAAGTTGAGCATGCCTTTTGGGAGGCGGCAAAGGCAAAAAATTAACAAATTTGGGGCTCAAAGAACGAGGCAAATAAACACCAAAATTATTTAGTTTTCCTTAGGCTAAAAAAAAAAGGTTAAAAGGCAAGGGTGAAGCAAATTAAACTAAACGGAAGTTTAAAGAGGCCGGAAAAACAACCAACAATTAAACCCTTCATTTAAAATGGAAACAAAAATATAATCATTTTAATTGGATCATGATGCAGACATATCAATTTATGAATATTTATGAAAAGGTTGCATAGATGAAAACATTTTAGCCATGGCAACAAAAAAGGGTGCCATGGCGGCAAAACAAAATGCCAGGGGCGAAACAAAAGGTCCCCGGCGGGAAATGGGCCACAAATATCCCAAAATGTGACGGCAACATATTTTACCCAATTTTGAAAAGGTTTGGGTGTATGAAAGATTGGGGTACCCTGGCCAGGGTGGCATGGCAAAAAGGGCCGCAAAGGAAAAGGGCAGGCGCAAAAAAGGCACTCAAATGCGGGCACTATCGCGGTGCCCTGGGTTAAAAGGGGGGGGCGGATCAAGTTGGGGGGTGGGAACCGGGTCGAAAATTGACCCGGGAGCGCAAGGACGATGGAATCGTTGTTCACGGGTCGCGGGAATAGTTGTCCGGGGGGAGTTGTTGGTCTTAGCGGTAGGCAATGATGGGTGGTAACCCGTCAGATGTTCGGGGGGAGTGGTACCCGTTTGGGAGGAATTAATGGCCGTGGGTACTTGTCGGTCCGGTTTTTTGTCAAGAAGTCGCGGCCTAGTGGTAGGGTTTTTGGTCAATCTTGCGGCTTGGCGATCCAAATGAACAACGGCAGCTCGGGCGGGGGGGCCGGGGGGCCGGTCCCGGGCCGGGTGGGACGGGTCTGCCGGCGGATCCGCCAGAACGGTGAAGCGGCTGGAGGCCGAGGCAAGGCCGGGCGGGGAGGCGAAGAAAGGGCGGCGAGGGCGGGCTCGGGCCCGGCGGAGGGCGGCGGCGGGGATCCAGCCGGAGGGCCGGATCCGGCCGGTTCCATTCCCGGGGCGGAGGGGAACCCGGCGACGATGGGCGGCGGTCCCGCGAGGAAAGAGAAAGCGGCTGCGGCGCGAGGAAAAAATAGAAAGAAGCGGGAACGCCCTGCGTCCGGGTGGCGGCCCGGGAATCCGCGAGAAGGCGCGGGGGGGGAAGCGCCGCCGAAAGGGCGGGAAGGTTCCCGGGCGGCGGGCCCCGGATGGGCTTGGCGCTGGGGGGCGGCGGGGAGCGGGGAAAGGGCGGGCCGGAGGAGGCCCTGGAGGCCTCATTGGCCGTTGGGGGAGGAGGCGGGCGGCCTGGTTGGCTGGGAAGAGGGGGCCAAGTGGCGGGCAGGGTTGGAGAGGCGGAAATGGAGGAGGAGGGAGGTTAGCGGCAGATTTGGAAGGAGGGTGCTATTTTAGAAAGAGGGGTTAGGTTGAAGTTTGAGGTTGTTTGACCGTCATCTCGTCACGGTCCGGAAGAGGGTTAGGAGGTTTAGCGGCTGTGCGAGAGGTTTGGGCTGAGGGGAGAAAGAGGTGCAGCCCCAAAGCTTTGAGACCAAAACCAAATATCCACTATTCGCGTTATATATTTAACGGTTGGGTTCAAACAACTCAATCGTTTAAACTTGGGGGGCCTGTCACCTATAATAAGACCCAGAAAGTTAACCCATTCCAGAACATTTTTGCCACTTAAAAAATAATATTTTGGAAAGGCCAAGGGTAGTGTGGTGGGCTCAAACAAACCAGAAAGAACCCGAACGGATGCAAGTTTTAAAACATGCGATGAAATGCATGATGACATGGTGAAATGCAACCGAAGCAATGACATGGCCAAACGGCAATAATCGGACACGGCGGCGGATCCGGGAAGGCCGCCTTTCCAGGCCGGGTGCCAGGGGCATTCCACCCCTAGGGTGGGTTGCGCCCCTGGGAAATACCCTAGAGGCAATAATAAAGTTATTTTTATTTCCTCATATCATGATAAATGTTTATTTTCATGCTAGAATTGTATTAAGGAAACATAATACATGTGTGAATACATAGACAAACTTAAGCACTAGTATGCCTCTACTTGACTAGCTCATTAATCAAAGATGGTTGTGTTTTAACCATAGACATGTGTTCTCATTTGATTAACGGGATCACATCATTAAAAGAATGATGTGATTGACTTGAATTCCGTTAGCAACACTTGATCGTTAGTTTATTCTATTGCTTTCTTCATGACTTAACAAAGTTCCTAAACTATGAGATTATGCAACTCCGTTAGGAGGAACACTTTGTGTGCTACCAAACGTCCAAACGAATTGGTGATTATAAAGGAGCTCTGGTGTCTCCAAAGGTACATGTTGAGTTCGATTTGAATTAGGTTTTTCATCCGATTGTCGGAGAGGTATCTCGGGCCCTCGGTAATGCACATCACTATAAGCCTTGCAAGCAATGTAGAATGAGTTATTACGAATGATGTATTCAACGGTAAAGAACTTGGTTAAGGATTGAACTAGGTATTGATACCAGATAATCTCGGGCAAGTAACATACCGATGACAAAGGGAACAACGATGTTGTTATGCGGTTTAGATAAAGATCTTCATAGAATATGTAAGCCAATATGAGCATCCATGTTCCCAAATTGGTTATTGACCGAAACAGTTCTAGGTCATGTCTACATAGTTTCGAACCCGTAGGGTCCGCACCAAGGTTTTGATGGTTATATTATGAGTTTATGAGTTTTGATTCAAGTTTGTTGAGTCCCAATGAGATTCGACGCGAGGAGTCTCAAATGGTCGAGACATGAAGATTGATATATTGGAATCCTATATTTGGATATCGGGTATTCCGGTGAAATCGGGATTTCCGGAGTATGGAGGTTCGGGAACCCCGGGGTTAATGGGTACATGGGCCCTAGTGGAAGGGGGAAGAGGAGGCAAGGGGTGCCCTCCCCTAGTCCGAATAGGACAAGGAGAGGGGTGGCGCCCCCTTTCCTTCCCCTCTTCCTCCCTTCCCCTTCTCCTTCTCCAATAGGAAAGAAGGGAGTCCTACTCCCGGGGAGTAGGACTCCCCTTGGCGCCCTTGGCCCCCCCCCCCTAGGCTCCTTTATATAGGGGGGGGGCACCCAAGAACAACAATTGATCTCCAAGATCTCTTAGCCGGCGGTGCCCCCTCCACCATAGTCCTCGATAATATTGTGGTTTAGGGAAGCCCCGCGAGAAATCAAGATCGCCCCAGCCGCCGTGAGAATCTTCCCCGACACCGTGGATCGGTCCGGGATCGCCATCGAGCTGAACGGTTAGAACTCGGAGGTGCCGGTTTGGTTTGATCGGCCGGGTCGGAAGGCTTTATACATCAACCGGTTTTCCGCCGCCGGTCCGAGGGTGTGGACAACCCTCCCTCTTGTTGCTATGCATCACCATGATTTGCGTGCGAGGATTTTTTGAAATTACTACGTTCCCAACGGGCATCCGAGCCGGTTTTATGCGAGATGTCATTGCAAGGTAGAACACAAGTGAGTTGTGGGCGATAAAGTCATCCCTTACAAAATGTCATACTTGGTTCGCGGTATTGTGAGAAAGCCCGACCGACATTGCCGCGCTTCGCGAGACTGGTTTCATTACGGCACCTGCTTAAAGGTGGGGGGTGTCTCCTCTCTCACTTTAGTTGAACGATGGCTCGCCGGTCCTTGAAGGTTAAACAACACTAACTTGCGAACTATGGTGGTTTTGATCGAGGTAAAACGGTTTTGCTCACCCGGAGCCCGTAAAATTTGCAACAACAAAGTAGAGGACATCTAACTTGTTTTGCGGGCATGTTGTGATGTGATATGGTCAAGCGGTGCTATATTTTATTGTATGAGATGATCATGTTTTGTAACCAAAGTTATCGCAACGGGGAGCCATATGGTTGTCCTTATTGTATAAATGCAATCTAATTGCTTTACTTTATCACTGCGGTGCGATATGAGGCAATGTGGCAAACAACGATCTACGATGGAATCAAGGTGTCCCGGTGCGATGGTGATCACGCGGTTTGGAGATGGAGATCACAAGAAAGAATGATGGCCATATCATATCACTTAATTGATTGCATGTGATGTTTATCCTTTATGCATCTTATCTTGCTTTGATTGTGTAGCATTTTAAGATGATCTCTCACTAATTATCAAAAAGTGTTCTCCCAGTATGCACCGGGAAAGTTCTTCGTCGAGACACCCGTGATGATGGTGTGATAGGCTCTAGTTCAAATACAAGGTGCAAAACATTTACCGCGAATACTCAGTTAAACTTGATAGCCAATCAGATATGGCCTCGAAACCGGAACCGAAAGGTGAAGTGAATCATATAGTAGATATGATCAACATAGTGATGTTCACCATTGAAACTACTCCATCTCACGGATGATCACATGGTTTAGTTGATTGGATCACGGATCACTTAGATGACTAGAGAATCTGAATGGGAGTTCTTAATTAATATGATTAATTGAACTTAAATTTATCATGAACTTAGTACCGATAGTATTTTGCTTGTCTATGTTTGTTGTAGATAGATGGTTCGCGTTGTTCCCTGAATTTTAATGCATTCCTTGAAAAGCTAAGTTGAAAGATGATGGTAGCAATTACCGGTCGGGTCCGTAAGAGGATTATCCTCATTGCTGCACAAAAAATTACATCCCGAAGCACCGGGTGGCCTCTGAATCCGCGAAGAACGCGGCGAGCAAAGCGATGACTACTCAATAGTTCAATGTGCCATGCTTACGGTGAAGGTCTTCCGACGTTTTGAACGCATGGAGCATATGAGATGTTCCAGGAAGTTAATATTTCAAGCAAATGGGATTGGAGATATGAAATTCCAATAAGTTCTATAGTGTAAGATGGAGGAGAATAGTTCTCCGGAACACATACTCAAAATGTCGGGTATAATAATCACTTTATTCAAATGGGTAATCTCCGATGATAGTGTCATTGAGAATTCTTCAATCACCGCCACCAAGCTACAAAGCTTCGTGATGAACTATAATATGCAAGGGATTGACAAACTATTCCCAGCTCTTTGCAATGCTAAAGGCGGGGTAGAAATCAAGAAGGAGCATCAAGGTTGATGGTCAATAAGACCACCGTTTCAAGAAAAAGGGAAAGGAAGAAGAAGGGAACTTCAAGAAGAACAACAAAAAGTTCTGCCAAGAGAAGAAACCCATTCAGACCTAAGCCAGGAAAGTTTCACTACAAGCAGACCGGAAGCGAACTGCCCCAAGTATTTGGCGATAAGAAGGATGGCAAAGTAAAAAGGTATATGTGATATACATGTTATTGATGTGTACCTTACTAATGCTGGAGCCTGGTATTTGATACGGTTTTTTGCTAATATTTGCAACTCAAAACAGGGACTGGATTGCAAGATTGGCTAAGGCGAGGTGGGCGTGGGAAATGGTTCCAAAGTCGGTGATCGCATCGGCACCTACCTCTACATCTACCATCGGGATTAGTTTTAGACCTAAATAATTGTTATTTGGTGCCGCAACATGAACATTATATCCGGATCTTGTTTGATAGATGGTTATTCATTTTAATCGAGAATAATGGTTGTTCTATTTATATGAGTAATATCTTTTATGGTCATGCACCCTTGAAGAGTGGTCTATTTTTTGAATCTCGATAGTAGTGATACACATATTCATAATGTTGAAGCCAAAAGATCAGAGTTGATAATGATAGTGCAACTTATTTGTTTGCCGTTGGGTCATATTGGTTAAAGCCATGAAGAAACTCCATCCGATGGACTCTGAATCACTTGATTATGAATCACTTGGTACTTGTGAACCGGCCTCATGGGCAAGATGACTAAAACGCCTTCTCCAACTATGGGCGAAAACTGATTTGTTGGAAATCATACATACCGATGTATGTGGTCCAATGAATATTGAGGCTCAGGGGGTATTATTTTCTCACCTTCATAGATGATTTGAGAGATATGGGTATATCTACTTGATGAAACACAAGTCCAAACATTTGAAAAGTTAAAGAATTTGAGTGAAGTGGAAAATCATCGTAACAAGAAAAATAAAATTTCTACAATCTGATCTGGAGGAGAATATTTGAGTTATGAGTTTGGTTTACATTTGAAACAATGCTAGTTTCAAACTCCGCCCCCAACAACAACGAAATGGTGTGTCCGAACGGTCGTTTTACTAGATATGGTGCGATCTATGATGTCTCTTCGATTTACCCTATCGTTTTGGGGTTATGCTTTGAGCGGCCGATTCACATTAAATAGGGCACCATCAAAACCGTGAGCGCGCCTTATGAACTATGGTTTGGCAAGAAACCAAAGTTGTGTTTCTTAAAGTTTGGGGCTGCGATGCTTATGTGAAGAAACTTCAACCGATAAGCTCGAACCCTCGAAAATGTGTCTTCAAGGATACCCAAAAGAGACTATTGGGTACCCTTCTATCCAGATCCGAGGGCAAGATTTTTTGTAAATTTGGATCCTTTTAGAGAAGGAGTTTTCTCAAAAGAAGTGAGTGGGAGGAAAGTAGAACTTGATGAGGTAACTACCGCTCCCTTATTGAAAGTAGTTCATCACAAGAACCGTTCTGTGACAACTACCCCAAGTGAGGGCTAATGATATTGATCATGAAACTTGATCAAGTTACTACAACCTCGGGTTTACCGAGTAAGATCCGCCCAGTGGTCGTAATCCTATTCGAAGTCATGTTACTTGACCATGGGGAACCCGAATATGAGGGCGATGATGAGCCCGATTCCAAAAATGGCTTGAGGGCATGAAACGAGATGGGATCCATGTATGAGAACAAAGTATGGACTTTGGTTGACGCGATGTTAAGCCATCGAAAATAAATGGATCTTCAAGAAGAAGAGCGGATGGTAATGTAACGTTAAAAGCTCGACTTGTTGCGAAAGGTTTTCAACAAGTTCAAGGAGTTGACTAGATGAGACTTTTCACCGGCGATGCTTAAGTCGTCAATCATGTTAGCAATTCCGATTTTATGATTATGAAATTTGGCAAATGGATGTCAAAATTCTGAATGGATTTTGAAGAAGAGTTGTATATGATGCAACCGGAAGGTTTTTCGATCCAAAAGGTGCTAAAAAGGTAAGCCCAGTCCATTTATGGACCTGCAAGCATCTCGAGTTGAATAAAGCTTTGATAGTGTGATCAAAGCATAGTTTTTAGACTTTTGGAGAAGCTTATTTACAAGAAAGTGAGGGAGCTTGAGCATTTCGATATTATATGTAGATGACATATTGTTAATGGAAATGATATAGAATTTGGATAGCATAAAGGGATACTTTAATAAAAGTTTTTCAATGAAAGACCCGGTGAAGCTGCTTAATATTGGGCATCAAGATCTATAGAGATAGATCAAGACCTTAATTGACTTTCACAAAGCACATACCTTGATAAAGTTTTGAAAAAGTTCAAATGGATCGGCAAAGGGGTTCTTGCCGAATAAGGTGGAAGTTGAGTCGACTCAATGCCCACCACGAGAAGATAGAGAGAAATGAAAGATGTTCCTATGCCACCATAGGCTCTATCAAGTATGCAATGTTGTGTACGACCGCGATGTTAGCAAAAGTTGGTAGGTAAACAAAGTAATCCGAGTGGATCCGGACAGCGTCAAGAATATCTAAATAAAAAAGGACTAAGGATATGTTTCCTTATGGAGGTGACAGAGGCTAGTCGAAATGGTTGGCCGATGCAAGCTTTGACCCGATCCCACGATTCTAAATAAACCGGATATGTGTTTTATTAAACGGTGGAGCGGTTGGTGCATTCTAAACAAAGCACCGGGGGATCTACTTAAGCGGAGTAATAGTGCTTAACCAGAAATGAAGGATTCCGATGAAGGAGTTCATTTCCGATCTAGGTGTCATACCTAGTGCATTGGGACCAATGAAGATCTTGGAAATTCGTGCAATTGTTGGCAAAGGAATCCGATTTCACAAGAGGACCAAGCACATCAAGAGCGCTTAATTCCATCCGGGACCAAGTCCGGGGGAGACATAAATTTCAAAGATACATCGGATCTTAATGTTGCAATTGCTAAGCCTCTTCCAGAGCAAAACATGATCGACCAAGACTCCATGGGTGTTAGAATCATTCCGTAATCTAGATTATTGACTTAGTGCAAGTGGGAGTAAGGAAATATGCCCTAGAGGCAATAATAAAGTTATTATTTATTTCTCATATCATGATAAATGTTATTATTCATGCTAGAATTGTATTAACCAAACATAATAATGTGTGAATACATAGACAAACTTAAGCACTAGTATGCCTCTACTTGACTAGCTATTAATCAAAGATGGTTTGTTTCCAACCATAGACATGTGTTGTCATTTGATTAATGGGATCACATCATTAAAAGAATGATGTGATTGACGACCCATTCCACAGCACTTGATTTTATTTGCTATTGCTTTCTTCATGACTTATACAAAGTTCCTAAACTTGAGATTATGCAACTCCCATTTACGGAGGAACACTTTTGTGCTACCAAACGCACAACGAACGGGTGATTATAAAGGAGCTTAGGTGTCTCCAAAGGTACATGTTGAGTTCTTTGATTAGGTTTTGTCATCCGATTGCGGAGAGGTACCTTTGGGCCCTCCGTAATGCACATCACTATAAGCCTTGCAAGCAATGTAGCTAATGAGTTATTACAATGATGATTACAACAGTAAAGAGACTTGGGTAACGAATTGAACTTGGTATTGATACCGCGATCAATCTCGCAAGTAACATACCAATGACAAAGGGAACAACGATGTTGTTATGCGGTTTGACCGATAAAGATCTTTGAGAATATGTAGGAGCCAATATGAGCATCCGGTTCCTATTGGTTATTGACCGGAAATAGTTTAGGTCATGTCTACATAGTTCTCGAACCCGAGGGTCCGCACCGGTTTGAAACTTATATTATGAGTTTATGAGTTTTGATGTACCGGTTTGTTGAGTCCCAATGAGTTGACATGCGAGGATCTCAA
>JAHHZJ010006883.1:0-19308 GCA_021437245.1 Aegilops speltoides | reverse complement strand
GGGTGTTCATGATCTTCTCTCGATTATTCATGGGAGGAACCCATTTGCAATGTCGAACATTATGCGCTTCCGGACTTATCGCCATTGAAGCCTCGGTTCAAGGGCTACCGAGGGAGTCCCGACTAGGGGTGTCCGACAACCGACTATCATCGCCCCGCCGGACTCGTGTGACTACGAAGATATAAGATTGAAGACTATTCCGCAGTCCGGATGGGACTTTCCCATGCGGAAGGCAAGTTCACATACGGATATGTAGATCTCTACCATTGTAACCACTCGTAGGTAACCTCTATTCTTCCTGTGGCTATATAAATCCGGAGGGTTTTAGTCCGAGGACAACACATACATTATAAACAATCATACCATAGGGCTAGCTTCTAGGGTTTAGCCTCCTGATCTCCGTGGTAGATCCACTCTTGTACTAACCATATCATCAATATTAATCAAGGTATGTAGGGTTTTACCTCCATCGAGAGGGCCCCAACTGGTAAAACATCGTGTCCTCGCCTCCTGCTACCATCCGCCTAGACGCATACCGTTCGGACCCCTCACTCGAGATCCGCCGGTTTTGACAATCGGCGCTATGTTTTCTAGCCATGGACAAAAGAGTTATTTGATTAATGAGATCACATCATTAGGAGAATGATGTGATCGACGGACCCATTCCGTTAGCTTAGCACTTGATCGCTTAGTATGTTGCTATTGTTTTCTTCATGACTTATACATGTTCCTCGAACTATGAGATTATGCAACTCCTGCTTAATACGAGGAACACTTTGGTACTACCATTACGCCACAACGAATCGCGTGATTATAAAGAATTACCACAGTGTCTCCGAAGCGTACATGTTGAGTTGGCGATTTTGAGATTAGGTTTTGTCACCCGATTGTCGGAGAGGTATTCGGGGCCCTCCTTGCAATGCACATCATTATAAGCCCTGCAAGCAATGTGACCAATGAGTTGGTTACGGATGATGCATTACGTAACCAGTAAAGAGATTCTTGTCGGTGACGCAGATTGAACTAGGTATTGATACCAACGATCAATCTCGGCAAGTAACATGCCGATGACAAAGGGAACAACGTGATGTTGTTGGCGCGGTTCGACCGACAAAGATCTTCAGAGAATATGTAGGATCCAATATGGGCATCCAGTGTCCCGCTATTGGTTATTGACCGAGAATAGTTCTAGGTCATGTTCACATAGTTCTCGTAACCCGTAGGGTCCGTGATGCTTAAGGTTTCATGACAAGCTTATATTATGAGTTTATGAGTTTTGATGTATCAAGGAGTTCGGAGTCCCGGATGAGATCGGGGACATGACGAGGAGTCTCTAAATGGTCGAGACGTTAAGATCGATATATTGGACGACTATATCTGGAGTTCGAAAGGTCCCGAGTGATTCGGGTATTTTTCGGAGTACCGGAGAGTTACGGAATTCGCCAGGAGAAGTATTGGGCCCTATTGGGCCCCCAAGGGAAAGAGAGAGGGCTGCTCAGGGCAGGCCACGCTTCTTCATGGCCTAGTCCGAATTGATTAGGAGAGGCCGCACCCCTCCTTCCTTCCCTTCTCTCTTCCCCTTCCTTGTCTCCTACTCCTAATACATGGAAGGACTCCTAGTTGATTAGGAAAGGGGAATCCTACCTCGTGGGGAGTAGGACTCTAGGGCACGCCCATAGAAGAGGGCCGCCCTCCCTCCACCACTCCTTTATATACGGGGTAGGGGCACCCTATGAACACACAAGTTGATCTATGGATCGCTCAGCCGCAGTGCGTGCCCTCTTCCACCATATTCCACCTTGGTCATAACATCGCTGAGTTTAGGCCAAGCCCGCCACCAGAGAACATCATCATCGCCACACACTGCCGTCGCGGTCGACGAACTCATCTCCGGAGCTCGGCCGGATCGAGGCCGGAGATCGCCATCGAGCTAAACGCAAAGCTGAACTCGAGGCTCCGTGATTTTGCTGTTGGATCGGCCGGATCGTGAAGACGACGACTACATCAATCACAAGGTGCTAACGCTCGCTTACGGTTCACGAGGGCACGCGGATTCTAACACTCTCCCCTCTCGCTAAGCATATGCCATCACCATGATCTTGCATGCGTAGGAAATTTTTGAAATTACCACGCTCCCAACAGTGAGGCTCGCAGAAAGCGCACAGCCTGCCGTCATGGAGCGGGGAGCAGCATGGCTACCGGGCGCTTGTTCGAGCGGCCGAGCAGGAAGAGCAGAGATTGAAGAAGACGACGGCCGTTGGATGGACATCCAACAAGAAACATGCCATCTTGGAAAAAAGCATCGATCAAGGAAAACAACATACAAATCCATCCGCCATTATTATTTCAAATAGTTTACAACCCATTTGCTAATTCTACGGGTTTTTTGGAGTCCATATTCTTTTCATTAGCACATACAGCCCATATATTGTGGCTACTGTTAAAAAAATTATACTTAAATTTTGTATATACGTAAAAGGGTTCCAACTGCTTTTAATCCCTTAAATTTCGAAATCACATTCAGATTGATTTAAAAAATAAATGTATATCAATATAAAATCCAATAAATTGTCCACGCATGAAAATCAATGCAATTTAAAATCTCGAAATGAAAAAAGACATTTGAAACTAATTGCCGGTTTGATGTGTTTTAGAAAATTTTGTGCAGTTCTACTAAAATAAAATGCCATCACCACCTTGACAATTTAGTGACACTGCATAAAAGGAAATGACTTAACATTACATCATGATGTCGGGTATGTAGTAGACAGCATTAGAGACAAACATATGCATCTCTCCGATAACATAATGAACATTAATTTTAACAAAGGTGTGACTAGATTTACCAGATAATTTGAGTTGAACTCTACACCCTCTGTTCTTAATATAAGACGCTTTCTTGTTCAATTTAAAGTACCCAAACGCCTAGTATTTAGAAAACAGTAGTAGTTTTCTTGAGCACATATCTCGGAAAGGTTGCCACACTTTATTTATGTCCATACGCTAATGCAACACCATTCAATACTACAAATATACACTAATCCAAAGGGCTACTACAACAATAGAGAGTAGTTATTTATTACATGGTAAGGCTTCAATGGTTTTACCGAATGATTTCAATAAACTCTAGCAATCGGAAGGTTTCTATAAGAATTAACAATACAAATGTAAAGGTAACAAGTTTCAAAGATTGGTATACTAGCTATGCATGAGCATTAAACCAAATACAGAAGTCTGAAGGTAACTAGCATTATTAACTAATGACAATATAAAAAAATTGCAAACCATGTACCTCCAAGGTAAATATCCGGGGGGACATTAAAAATTGCTATCCAATCTTGATAATCGATCAAACATAAAAACTTGATCGAACAAATCAAGAGAACAGCCGGAGGAGGAGGTGCCCACTCTTGACCTTTCCTCTTGTCTTCATAATTGTTTGTGCAGTTTAACCAAAATAAAATGACATCAGCGCCTTGGCATTTTGGTGACACTGTACAAAAAAATTAACTTATCTCATGAAAGGGAGGTATGTAATCTATAAGCATTAACAATGCAAAATCTAAAGGTCGAATAAGTTTCATCATTGGTATACTCGGCAGTGCAACAACATTAGAATGCATTAGCTGAAAAATCTTTAATACATCCACAATCAATAGCTAACCCTGAAATGATCCAATGACATTAAATGGCACTGCTTAAATTTATCTGTGGCATTAGACCGAGAACGGCATTAGTTAAATGTGGCATCACTTTAGCAAGAGTATTGCTTGACTTGACTGCCGGTGTTATACTATGTGAGGACAATAAGAGCATGGGAGGCCCATTCGACAAGGGCGCACCAAAGACGATGTACCTCCACGGATGCGTAATGGTGAGGGAGGTATGGTTGCCCAGAGCAACAAATATCCAAAAGTATATGTGGATTACGCCCCATTTTTTTCTCTTTAGCCACCTTTTTCCTATGTGAGGACAACAAACCGATCGACCGGTAATTTCTATTGCGCTGCCATGCCTTTCTACCCTTCTTCAACCAAGAGACACGAGACTGCTCCTTAGCTACTGATTTTTCCCTTTCAACCTAGATGGGGTTTGATGCCTACTCTCTGGATAGTACGATCTCCCTTCCTTTCCTTATTCAACCTGCATATGCATTAGTCCTGCATGAAGTAGGGTTTTTTAATAGTGCAAATTATGGTTTTCGCCTCAAGGCAAGCAGAGGCAGAGGATAGCAAATTGGGAAGATGGTGGAGGAAAAAGATCCACATGCAACGACGTGCAGTATGGGGCAATAGAACAAGGGTATGGTTCAAAAGAGGTAGCATACCGAGGGTCAGCGGAAGTGGCTTCGCCCGCACGCACTAGGGCAGCGATCTCCATGCGGGCGCTTAGGTCCGAGAGGACGGCCTTTGTCATCAGTAAGGACTCGCCGCCGACATTTAGCAAGGCCAACGCCAGACGTTCTTTTTCTTCCCCGACGGATCCGTGACCACCGTGAGGAGGGAGAGAGGGCATGTCTTTTAGATCCTCGAGAGAGGGTGGTAGGTGAGAAGCAAGTGGGCAGCCTTGGCAAGAAAGCGCTGAAGCTCCAACCTATATATCTTCTTTATACTACTAGTACCGAGGTGGAGTAGTGGTAGAGTAGTTTATATTTTCTCGTGGTACAGTATCAGCTTAGTCGTCTTCAAAACTGAACGACACGCCATTAAAAAATAAAGGTCGATAACTAATGCGGCACCCCTGGCCAACGCGCCGATCGCATTTTGCACGAGAAATTACACACCTTGTTTCATTGACATGTGGTCCTGCTCCACATATCGCTGAGACGACGGCATGAGTAGTAGGAGTATTTCCTCAACCGACGTAGGTCGTGGTGCCCTTCATGAACCGTGGGCAAACCGCAACCGCCCACCGACTCTTCGCTTTTTCCTCTTGATTTGAATCGCTGTCACGACGCTTCTTCCTCTCCTCCTCCATTTTCCTTCAGCCCTTCACCCTTTCTTCGCCATTGTTCGATCATCTTCTCCATGGAGGAACAGGACGAAACGACTTGCTATTCTTGCCCGATCCGAAAGATGACGTGGTGGAGGAACTCATTGATCGGTGTGACGTCATCACCTCGCTAACATGGGCGTTCATTCAAGCGCATTCTCGACTCAACTAATAACATCATTACAAGGAACCCAAGAGTCAAGGAGCAGTTTGATCTCCCTATCTTCTTCGCCGGACCGATGACCGGCGCCAGCTACCGACGGAGGCCTCGCCTGCAAGTTGATGCCTCTTGATAATGATACGATGATGTTAAGATGCCATCGCTGAGGGCAAGGCTGGGGCAAAGCTAAATGGAGATTGGGTTGTTTACATTGGGTCCAATCACAGTGGGAACTTGTGAATGTGTACACTGCGGACCGGTTCCACTTCCAAAATATCGCCAGATCGCCTGTAGGTCGAGCACACCGTATTGTACGCATGTTCAAATACAATCATGGCGATCGCCTTTTATGGAAGATAGCAATTTCTAATCCCCAACCGCCTTGGAATTACAAAAATTATGAAGTTGTTGCTATCTTTCGACAAGCTTGTCATTGGCCCTCGGTTTGATCGATGGATATTACTCAAAATCAGTTTCAGACACGGATGAGTACCGTGATGCAATTCAACACGAGGGTCTTGTGTTTGCGCCACCACTGTGGCAATCGTTTTGCATGGCATCCTCGTTGTTTCGCATGTTTGTCTTCCACCGTAATTATAATTGTTTCATCCACATGCATGCGGTTAGCAAGTTTCCTTTAGTGCATAGTATCTTAGATTAGTATCATAGGTGGTCTCATTTATTGCCATGCACATGACACGTAGTAGCATCACATTTATTATGTTACCGTGATTCACCTATCTTACTATAACCATCTCTCTTCCTTAATCGCCTCGCCACATAAGCATGTTTGCGGGTCCCAAGTGCATGATACTACTTATGTTACCCCACTATGGCCAGCCTTACTAATTAACCTTCTTCTTGTGTTTCCAAGGTCCCGTGAACATTCCACCACCTATACTTGAAGATTTTAATAACCAAGGGGAGATGATGATGGTGATGATCACGCAGCATGAGGACGAGCAACGCCTATATACTATTTGGCGCGCAACTAGTTCCGATGGATCACCTCTTCTCGTGTATATACAGCCCATCGATGATGTTATCGCTAAGGAAGCAGTGTAGTCTCCATGGTCGCACTCTCCGACCTATTCCAACACCCGCTGCATGGTATTCGATGGATACTAGTGTTAGCGCCAACTCCTTTTCCCTAGCATGTAATTGATAGTCTTGGAGAAAACTCGCCTTCCTTGGACAAAACTATCCAATGATGGTGAAAGGCGATCCAACTGTCGTTGACACAACGTTACTACCATTTATGAGAAGCAATTGTGTCTATACCTTGACATTTGGGTGGTTCCTCACCGGTATCGATATAGTAGGCCGCTTCACCGATGATCACCCGCTGGTCTCCAGATCGATAATGGATGGTCCGTCTCCAGAATCACTTGTGGTTCAAAGCAAGCGCTTCCAACGCCGAGGAATGGTTGAGTTGAAGTTCATTTCATTGCTTGTTATTTGTTGTGTGGTGAAAACTTTAGTATTTATAATGTATCCTCGTTGTCGATGTGGGTTGATGACCTGCTGTATGTAAAAAGTGATATGCCCGTGATAAACTTACTAAATTTATGAATGGCTTTCGAAGTTGCTTCGTGAGTGAGTGGTGCGACGAGGCAAAAAATATTTTCCAAATACATAATTGTAATGCATTGCAAAAGGTTATCTGATGAGGCCAATCAACAATAGTAGTACACTATTTGTACTAGCTTCACAAGCTTGTCAGCGTGCAGTGTGTTTTTACCGTAGCCATACTGCATTACCACTACTAGGAAAAGCCTAGCAAGAAGGCTATGGTTTTAGGTTTATCAGTTGATAGGGGTACCCGCCATTAATAAGGCCATACTAATCTTATAGCAAAAGATGCTGGTGCCACCTGCCATAGTTAACGATAGCAAAGAGCGCGGGTTTAAACCCGCGCTACTACTAACTGTAGAATCTCGGATTTTTTTTTTGAATTTTTTCAAATTTTTGATTTTTTCAAATTTTCAAATCAATTATTTTAACTCAAATCTCTAATCACCCCTAATCGCTGCTCAATTTAATCTCTAATCACCCTCATCATTCCAAGTCATCTAACCTTCCTGACGGTCACCCATCCTCTCACTACTCCACCGAGCACGCTTAACTTTCGGTTCTATTCTCCTCGCTTCCAAGTTCAAGACTTGTTGTTTTCCCGACAATAGTGAGATGTCAATCCTATTAACCTCGTGAATTTAGCTTGAGCATGAAGTCACACATTTCATGCTTGAGTTTGAAACTATTGTTCTAAAAATTAGTAACACTAATATTTCTTGAATAATTAGTTTGACCACAATTGACCAGACTTGACTACTTCGAACAGCATTCAGATTACTGGGCTGACCAGATTTGACCAAAATTCAAAAAAAACTAACATAATTATTTATTAACACTAATATTCTTGAATAATTAGTTTGACCATAGTTTGACCAGATTTAACAAAAATTAAAAAATAATTATTTTTTTTTTGAATTTTTTTGCCTCCCGATCTTAAAAGCCCCGTAACTTTTTTTCTGTTAGTCTTTTGAGGATTTTGAAAACATTTAACGGGGTTCCCCCGATTAAATTCGGATGTAACTTTTCGAGTAGATGATTTTTCATATAAAAAACTTTTTCATCCGAGTTCGTATGCAAAAGTTATGGCCATTTTACAAATTTCCAGAGAGATTTTGCAAATAAAGTCGAAATTCATATTTGTAAATTTTCCCAACAACTAGACCACATATCACATGGGAAACTTATTTTCTTTTATTTTTTGACATTTTTATCATTTTTTTTATTTTTAAAATCGAAAAGGCGGTCCACCGGGGTAGACTTGCTAAATAGGTTAACTTCGCGCTACTACTATGATGCATTTATTAGCAAGAGCGCTGGAGTTTAACCTCGCTACTACTAAGTTGATAGCAGAGCGGGTTAGTAGTAGCGAGGGTTAAAACCCGCCATCGTTAGGAACTTAGCAGCCAGTGAGGGTTAAAAACCTCGCTACTACTATGGCATATCCCGGGGCACGGTAGAGACCGCTAGTAGTAGCGGGGTTACAAACCTGCGGCCGCTGCTATCAACTTTAGTAGTAGCGAGGTTTAAAACCTCAGCCAGTAGTAGTGCAGCAGAGCGAGGGTTTTTAGCCCTCACGCCGCTAAGATTCTCGTATAGCCTTTTCCCTAGTAGTGTAACGAATCAACACCTCGAATCCTCGATACTAGTAGTACTATATAAGTAGTAGTAGTAGTAGGGTGGCATGGGCCGTAACAAGCATTCACGCCCGTGAGTACGCACACGCCACCAAAGACGACATCCATCCGACACTATATTTCTTGGAGTCCATGCTAGAGCAATCTCTACAACCTCATCCTTTCTCTAATCTCACCATACAAGGCCGCAAGTAGGTGGGGTTTGCCAATAGTAGGTTTCTTAATCATGGGTCCCACTTGTAAGGCCAATCGCAACGCATTTAATTCTAAATGGACCTTCGCTTTGCATAAACTCCAACGATGATTTTGACTAGAAAACCAAGACCAAAGAAAACAAGAACCACAAGAATACATTTTACTACCCCGTAAGTTGGATTAGTGCCTTCGATGCATTCATTATTGATCATGGAGGCTCGATCTTATATGTTTTCTTTCTTCTTCGAGTGTAAAGAAGTAGATGTTGCTTCCTCGCATCTAGTCTCATGTCTAGCCTATATTCTAGTACTCCCTCCGGTCCGCTTTTTCTCTCAAGATCTACAGCAGCAACACGCATACCAAGTAGGAGTATCAACAAGTGCACTAATCTCATCTATAGCCTCTGTGGTTAGCTAAAAGTGATAGAACATCTACTAAATTACGCTTCTATCAATATATGGATGTACTTCTTCCCAATACAAAAACTTGCATCCATTCTACTCCCTCCGCTGTAATACATGCCTTCTATTTGTCAAAATATATATGTATCTAGACATGTTTTAGTATATAGGTACATCCATTTTTGGACAAATGGAAGTCAAGTATTTTGGAACCGACGGAGTACACAATAAAATTTTTGTTAGCACAATGATACGCCTCCAACGTATCTACACTACTAGGGAAAACCCTAGCAAGAGCTGCAGTTTTAGTGCCTACTAGTATGCTGGAAGTCATACATTAATAAGGCGCTACAGTTTATTGCTTAGCAAGAACGCTACATCACGCCGCCATCGCTAGTAATAAATAGCTTCGCCATTGTTCAAGATAAGGCCATCGCTAAGTTATCTACTTGCAGCAGTGTTTCCTTTCCATCGCTACTAGTATTTTTTTATAATTTTTTATTTTTAGTGTATTTATGCTACCATCATACAAATATTGGTACAATACCAGCTGTTATGAGGTTTACATCATTATGTCCATAACAGGTATTAATGAAGGTGGATTAGGTTCAAGTGGAGGCAATATGTGGTGCATGTCAAAAGTATACTACTAATCCAAACTTGATCTACTTTGGATTAGTAGTACTTTCGATGTGCACCACATGTTGCCTCCACTTGAATCTAATCCACCAAAGACAAGATATTTAATCATCATCATGGTCATTACCATCAACATTATTTATTTAATCACCACTAACACTAGCTAATAATAAACATCATAGTCATTACTACTTAACACTAGCTATTTTATCATCATAGTAATAGTGTAGCACATCATCATCCTCGAACTCATTTCTAGCCACCTACTCACCTCGCCACTCACTCGCCGCTTCTCTTAGGTAAAAGAACATAAAACATGTATAGCTCTCCTCCTTGATCAAGTTGAAGCATGCAGATGAACCTGCCTCCTAATCGTGAAGGCGCCTCGGTTGCTGCTCCCTAGTACTTCTCAAGGCCCCCAACACATATTTGGTCCAGTCTTGCACTATTAAGCATCCGCCGCTAATCTTGAATGCACTAAAGTAAGCTGTAGGATATCTTGGCCGTAAGTTGATAATACTCATGACACCTTTAGTCTCGATCCCATAAGGCACAACATTCATCGGAGTCCTGTTGAAGAACATCGATGGTAACATACTTAGCAATGAAGTGTAGCTTCAAAAATAATGTATGGAAAAGATGCAATGAGGATAAAAAGTAAAAATCTTACCATCCTTCCTAAATGGATGTGACCGTAGTTCATTATGAACACTATGGGTCGACATTTCAAAGACTAAGATTTCTAAATGCAGAAGAAAATTTGTCTTGACAAGATCAAGATCCTCAAGCCATGAAACATAATGACCGAAGCCTCCTCGCAGTTGAGTTCAGCCCCGTGACAAAGATAATGGTCCCGCCTACCAAGCTACTGGACATGTTTGCTTGCACGGAAATAAGTCGACAATACAAATTAGTTGTCAATTATTTTGAATAAACAATATCAAAGACATAAATATGGTTGAGAAACTTACATAATGGTATAATCGAGGTATTTGCACATTGACCCAGATGTCGGTATTACCTTCAATATCATCTTCCTGATTTAATATCAAAGGTGATAACCATATCAGCTCAAATGCATAAGTCTTGCATAGTGCTCGCCATGTTTTGCATCCAAAATAGGTGTAGTCGTTCAATTGTATAACTCAGATGGAAAATATAACCATGCTCGGGTCTTCAAGTAAACTTTCTTTTCCTCCATACTATGACCAAAACCTATCTTATCCAATACAAAAACTCTTGCATGGCAGGGATACGCTAGTAGAATAGTAAAAAATATAAGTTGAAGCAAATGAAAGCAGTATGTCATGCTTAATTACGAAAAAAGACTTGTCGTCAGGACTTCATCAGATCCACTTCAAGTTCTCGCCCAGCTTGATGTCAAGCGCTTATCATCATCTAGGAAGATTCCGTCGCGACAGTGTCGCGCTTGCCTTCGCAAGATTTGCAAATACCGAAATCCTTCTCGTCGCCGACATTTCCTATGTTCATAGTTAAAACATTAATTGAAAATCGATCAAGACAACTACCAAGAGATCGAACACAAATCTGGGCACTCGATATTTCCTACATATATTTTCTAGCACAAGTCATGCCAAAATTCACGAAAATCCGCATGACCTTTGCTAAAATAGGACATATCGAACTGAAATTTGCTCTGAACGGAAATGAATCAACACCGCTAAACATATAGGCCACTGAGGTGTAACCCGCAAACATGACCGACCACTTGGATATTGAGCAACACAAGATATACATTTCAAAATATCTTATAGGACTCAAATTAGCATGCATTCAACAAGCAAAAGTAGATCATCTCATGCATTTCAAAAAATTGTTACTAATACATCACGATAGTGTCATACATATAACATCACTAATACAACTAAAACTCTAGCACACGACGGGTATCGGCAAGCGCGGTGGACACCCACGAGAAGGCACCATCACGGGATCATAGCTCAAAGGAGATCCCCGGAGAACTCCGCCAGTATTGGAGAACGGCATGTGCTCCAACGCAAACAAGTAGCGACGGACGGCGGCCCTCCTCATCGACACGGTGACGCACTCACCTCCGCGGAGTCCTCGAGCCTCTCGGATCGCCATCGCCCACGCCGACCGCCACCAAACAAGGTTCGGGTCAACGACTGTGCTGCTCCTCACCAACCTGCGCTTCTGTAGGTAGCGCCCCCAAGATCACTCGGCGGAGCCCATCCCCAACATGGCCGATCTGGTCAAGCAGTGTGTCGTTCTCCCACGACTCGATTTACGAGGATGCGGATAGGCATCGCCCACGCCGAGGCGGAAAAATTGCTTTAACTAAAAAATAGATACAAGTTCTTACTAACTAGTTCTATTAATTCAACTAGTTCTTACTAAAAATAATACTATAAATAAAAATATTCTAGTACCTAATTAGTACCTAATTTTACTAACTAATTAGTACCTAGGAACTACTGCCCTAATTACCATCTAAGTAATTAACTAACTAGCACTAAAAATAGCCTAGGTTCATACTAACTAGCACTAAATACCTAGGGTTCATACTAAGGTAGAGAAGAGGGATCAGGGGAGAGAGGGATCGAAGGGGAGAGTGCTTACAGAGGGCGGGAGAGAGATGGGGTCGGGGAGACGGCGGCACCGAGGTATGCCGGGCGAGGCGGCTGGGGTCGGGGAGACGGCGCGGCGAGGCGGTCGTGGTCGGGGAGACGGGCATGTAGGCGGGTCGGGGAGACGGCGGCACCGAGGCGCCATGCAGGCGGGTCGGGGAGACGCAAGCAGTAGGGGTCGGGGAGACACGGTGGAGAGGCGGGTCGGGAATTGGGGAGGAAGCACAGGAGAGGAATCAGGCCAAGGGAGTAAGGTGAAGAAGCTTTTAATCAGAAGCGTGAAGCAAAACGCTACGTTGCAATGCATATAGAAGTTGCTGTCCGCGTATGGCGCCATTACTATACCTACCACGCCGAACGGTGGCAATTGTAGTAGTAGCGTCATGAGGACAGCGCCATCGCTAATCAGTAATCAGAAGCGCTGTTCGCGTTAACGCGCCATCAGCAAAGTAGCAAGAGCGCCTCATTTTGACAAGCGCCATCGTAACATTCTCGTATAAGGTTTTCCCTAGTAGAGCTATAATATATGAAGTATTCATGCATTTTATTATCTATTTTGAATGATTATGGGCTTTATTATACACTTTTATATTACTTTTGGGACTAACCTATTAATCGGAGGCCCAACCCATATTGTTGTTTTGTTGCATATTTCAGTATTTCGAAGAAAAGGAATATCAAAAGAGTCCAAACGGAATGAAACCTTCGACGGCGTGATTTTTTGGAAGAATATGATCCGGGAGACTTGGAGTTCACGTCAGAAGATCCTCGAGGAGGCCACGAGATAGGAGGGCGCCTCATCGGGCGCGCCTGCTGCGTGGGCCCTCGAGCACCTCTCGAATCGACTTATTTTGCCTATATGTTTCAATGCATTCTAAAACCATCGAATATCAAGATAGATCGGAGTTCCGCCGCCGCAAGCCTCTCAGAGCCACCAAAACCTGCCGGAGCCCACCGGGGCACTTGAGGGAAATTTGCTACTGTCCTACAAACATGTGCTTAGGATCTACAAACAAGTGGATGACGTTGTTGGGCCTGCAAGTGCACATGTTTGTAGGATAGTAGCAAATTTCCCTCAAGTGCACATGCTTAGGATCTTGCCATTCCATATTCCATAGTCCAAGAAGAAAGGTGGGATGCCTACCGGGGCATCCCCAAAACTTGAAAACTCCACAACACAAAACTCAATGTAAAACTCAGAAGTCTGCTAGTATAAGAAAATAAAATCACCACTTAGGTACTGTAATGAACTCATTCTAAATTCATATTGGTGTAATATATACTGTACTCCAACTTATCTATGGTTCATACCACTTAATACTAGCCATAGATACATCAAAATAAGCAAACAACACATAGAAAACAGAATCTGTCAAAAAATGTAAGAGTCTATAGTAATCTGTATCAAACGATACTGAACTCCAAAAATCCTACCAAATTAGGAAGTCCTAAGCAATTTGTGTACAAATCCAGAGCAAAAAGAATTAGATCAAAATCACGCTTTCTCTGAATTTAAAAACTAATTTACTGGTCATCCACTTGAGGGAAATTTGCTACACGCCCCTACAAACATGTGCACTTGCATCCCAACAACGTCTACAAGAAGAAGGTTGTATAGTAGACATCACACAACTAGTCTAATCCGAGAGCACAACCGAAGATTTGGTCGGGTTCTTCCTCCTTTTGCCGACATCGGGACATCCAAAGATCCAGTGTCATGCGTCATGAAAGAAAATAGAGTGTTAGTTGAAGCCACGAGATGTGCATCTTGGGTACTGTAAATAGAATCTTACTACTCTTGAGTAACTCCAAAAGCGGCCACCGAAGATCTTTCTTCGATTTGTTTTTCATCACCAAAGACGCCGAGGTGAAAGATGTGCAGGTTCGCGGTCCGCTTATGCTTTCACTCAACATGTGGGACCGCATGTGAGCAAACAGACGATGGGCTCCCACAAGCTGTCACCGGTGGCTAAGCAAGAAGAGATAGAGGAGTGTTGAGCACGGATCAAGGGAAATTTATTCTATGTACTCGATATAGGCTCGATATAGTGGGGTGGCATGGGCCATAACTAGCATTCACGCTTCAGCAAAGACGACACATGCCACCCACATGAGTCCCATCCGACACCAATTTTCTTGGAGTCCGTGCTACAACCATCTCTTCTCTCCTCTCGCTTTTCTCAGCCATCGCATGTGGGCAGGGTGGGGTTTGCCGATAGTCGGCTTGCTCAACTACGGTCCCACTTGTAAGTGAAAATGCAACACCGCATTAACATTCCCGCTTGAGCGCATGCCGACCAACCGTGGGGTGCGACGCTTAACACGTGCAGGTTTTCCTTTGAACTCAGAATTCTAAAATTTGGTTATGCTCCATGGCGATCGATAGATAGAAAATAACGATTTTTCCTAGAGTAATGAGAAGTTTGGTTCTGCGCCATTCATGCATGGAGTACGTATTAAAATTATGAAGTTGATGCGAAGGTAAGATAATTACCTGAGTATCATATACTACTACATGGATTTGATGTAGAAGATAAAATATACACGGATCCATCAACGACATCCTCACGCCTCTAGTGCGCCGGTCACCAACCGACGCAGTGAGGAGCAGCCGCGCTGGCTATGAGCTCAACATGCTTCCAACAAAGGCCATCCAAGGTCGCTTCGTGGTCCAAGAAGGCCAGGCCCCTATCATCCTCCTCTTGCATGCGCAGACGGGTAAGATTATGTCGATGGTGTCTTGTTGCGCCAGGAGCGCCGGGCGAAGCGTGACTCCGAGGTGGACATTCCGCGCCGACGCGGGCAAATGAGGGCCACCACAGGTGTCAAGAGGTTGTCACCATAGTGGCTGCTGAGGGTGGCGGCCATCGCAGAGCCTCGGCCGCGGCTGGCCGGAGGCTTACATCAAAGTTGTTCACGAGCTTCTAGACGACGGTGAACTTGTTGAGGAAACCGACGAGGACCTCCAACAAGGAGACGGTTGTCGCCCAGTGCCCTCGCTCGGGCGGCCTCAAGCAAAACTACCTAGAGACGCTCGCTGGTCGGGCCGCAGTCAGGCCGTGGGACTATCTCGGCACAGCCAAATGAAGCTCGGCCATCACCTCCATGGGTCTAGTTTATTTACTACCTCCGCCTGGGTTTATTGGTCCCTCATTGTAATTGTGGTCAATTTGATTGACAGATTTAACTAATAAAATGTTTATGCATGTTACTAAAAATTATATCACCGAAAAACTATGTTCAAATACTTAATCCAAAATATAATTTTTGTTGACATGCATCAACATTTTGTTAGTTAAATCTTTGGTCAAAATTTAGCACAAATTACAAAGGAGACTAATAAACCAGGACGGAGGTAGTAGTCAACTGATCTTAATATTCGAGTGATCACTCTTGCCCTTGGTTAGCATGCGAGGTGCGAGGATTTCAGACTACCTCGTTTTTCTATCGCACTGCTTTTGGTCAGATGATAGGTGGGCCAGCCACCCCCCCCACGTTCATTCACCCAAAGGCAGTTGTCAGAAGTCAATGAAGCTGTGCCCTCCGCGTTTGGCAAAGATAGTCATCTCACCGACCTCTAGTTGGGGCCAAACGAGAGAAGTTTGATGTTTATCGGTTTATTGGTCCCTTGCATTTTTGCGCCAAGTTTTGACCTTTGATTTAACTAATAAAATGTTAATGCATGTAAACAAAATGTGTGTGTAAGTCACATTACGAAAACCAAATAATCCCCAAAACACTTAGGCACGGTGCATTAACCCTCCTTGTTTCTTATTTCGTGACATATCAACCAATGAGAGATGTGGGCTGCATGCTTTCAATGACTTGAGACTACCAAACAGACATGTAGTGTTTAGTTCATTGCATGTAATCCTATTAAGACTCTAGTTAGCAAAAACATTAAGTTCTCTCACGATAGGAATAAAACACCATGTATTTATTTCACGAGGGAGTAGTACATTTTTTGTGACATGCATTACTAGATATTGCTAGTCAAATACTAAAATCCAGATGGACGTGGTAGTACTCTAAATCCAGCACGGTGGTGCTACTAGTACTAGTAGTAGTATTACCAATGTAGTTCTCTAGGAGTACTAGCATCAGACTACCCGCTGGTCAAATTATTACGGTCGCCCTCACAAAGGAAGTGACAAGACCTCGTGGCCGAGATGACACCGATAGTATAGGCGCCTATGTTCGCATACCATAGTCAGCCTCACCGCCCGCTCCATACTATCATCATGGTTGTAGAGCTAGCCTGCCACAACTAGCCCCTGCTCGACATAATTTCTCGTGAGTGATGTCCGTGCATTGCACCTAACACCAAGATTGGGGTGGATTTGCCCCAAGCAGCCGCCATCGCTACTTTATTTTTCCACGGCCTTCTAGATGTGGTGGGAAGAGATAAGGCTGATTGTGAGAGACAAGGAGTTGTTTGTAAATAGGAACAAGTGCGGCATCTTTTGCAAAATGGAGAAGCTTATTAGTATGCGCCGATCTAGATCCGACGGGTATTGGTGAAAGATGGAGGCACATCATCATCACCAACTTAGGACCTGCTTGATTCGCAGGATTTTGAAACGCAGGAATAGGACACCGCAATATTACAAGTTTCAAACCGATATTACAAATGTTAGGAGTAATGCCGCACCTAGGAAGAGGGAATTACTAGGAAGTTTACGTAAGAACTTTCGCTATTTTAGGTGGATGCAGCGTTATCGTGACAAACTAAAATCCACCGCCTCGACAAGTCACTAATGAACAAATAAGTTTTTAGTCTCTCGCCACTTGATGTTTCAAAACAAATTCAGCTTCGCGGTGACTTTTTCATTTAGGCTTAGACGCTTATGTGATCAAGACACCATTCATTGTTGCACCGAGAACACCAAACCTCATTACCTTTGAGCACACTTGACTCCGTAACAAAGAACCTCGCCAATTTAATCTCGATGCTGCCTCGGTAGTCGCATCAAATCAATTTCGTAATATGGAGATCAAGGCATTCGATGAGATTGTTATAGTGCAACACATTTTTCACTTTCAGTCTTTTTTATCCGCAAAAGAAGAGCATATTAGAGCAGCTGGTTGCATAAGATTGTCGTGTCATCAAGAGGTACCAATATCATTCGCCATACAATAGGGTTGGTGGCTAGTGATATTTTTTCACTCTCTCTCTCTTCTGCTTCCTCTCATTTAACTAGGAGCACGTGAAGAGCTTGGGCATTTGTTGCCTTCCACTATGTGGCCGATGCCACATTTCGCAAAAAGTATGCCACATAATACGATCGATGTCAAATCAAAGATTTTGGCACCGCTCATGATGTGAGAGAGTTGGCACCGCCAGTACACAAACCCACATGTATAAACAAATCAATCAAACCAACTACACCAGTCTCTCACTCTTCCAAACAAGTGTTTTTATTGCCTTGGTCCTCTCTCTCTCCCACGCAGTGTTTTTTCATTGCGTGAGTTAATTTGGCACCAGAGCAAAGTAGGTGATCCAGACTGGGGCACCAGGTGAGCAATGGAGGGGCATCAATGCCAAATGCATCACAAGTGAACTTGGCACGTGTTTTGGCCTCATATAATTCACTTGTATCTTTTTCCATCCCAAAATTTTGTCTTAAATTTGTCTAAATACGATGTATCTAGTTACATTTTAGTGTTAGATACATCCGTATCTAATCAAATGTAAGACAAGAATTTTGGGACGGAGGGAATACTACTCAGATTTAGTATAAAATTTTGACAATAGATTTACTCTAAGAAATGCCAATGCATGTCACTAAAAATTACACCATTTGAAATTATGTTCAAATACGTAATCCAACGATATAGTTCTTAGTGACATGCATTAACATTTTGTCAGCTTAAATCTATGGTCAAATTTTGATACTACAAAAATCGAAGAGTAAACCAGACGGAGGTAGTATTTGCCCTTAGGGTAACCATAGAGTTAATGGAGTAGTCTAAGTTACTTTCCATTATGACTAGCCTAGGCTACTATAGTAGTACAAAGATAAAAATGATGCGGTGATCACGGAGAAAAAAATACTAAAACATTTCTTTCTTGTAGAAAGCGAGATGTAGTTTTGAACACTATTTCTTGTCATCGTAATTTGGGAAAATTACTAAAAATTGAGCTACGCCAGATTACGATTTACTAATAGGAAAGAAGTTTCACCTTGATGAGTAGCTCGCCGCATGGAAAGCATGTAAGGAATCCAACAACTTGATCCAGATTAGCCTATAGATTTTAGTGCTAAGATCTTCATCGCAAGATGGACCGTGGTCAAGCTAGGGAATCATTTTCCGAAGACGGTCATAAATACATCAAGAAGAAATTTAAAATGTGAATTTCAAGAAGACGGAGAAGAAGATGAGTGTTGTACCCTAACGACACGGATCCAATAAAGAGTTTGGAGAATTTGGCAAACGAGTACACCAACACTGCCAATTTCAAGGCACAATGACCCCGATTTTTGTTGGACCTTCTAGATCCGATACAAGCAATTCTCAAGGAAAGGCGATTCTCAATGACCATAACATGGAACAACCGGAGTGATCTCTTCCCAATTGATGTCTTGTTACAGGCCAGCAAGACACATAAATCCATCGGAGATTCGCACGAGGCGATGTGGAGGCTAATGAACCTGCGGATCTCGCCAAGACAAAGGTACTTCAGAAAGGCAAGACAAACAAGGAGCAAGTGCTCCATAGCCTTCTTCGAGATGGCAATGTCGAAGAGGTCGGAGCTGCTTGAGTTGAGGGAGAAGAAGGGCGGCGCGACATTAACTGGGAAGATAATAGGAGCTGAAGTCAGCCGCAAGCAACATTGGCGTGAGGCGGAGCGCCGGACGGCGTAGAGAGCTTACATCGCCCAGCTTCAAAGCCGAGCTCTCTAGTGATCTAGGCGGGTGGGGAACGAGTAATTTCAAAAATTTCCTACTCACACGTAAAGATCATGGTGATGTATAGCAACCAGAGGGGAGAGGTTGTCCACATACCCTTGTAGACCCGGCGCGAAGCGATCACAACGTAGAGGAAGTAGTCGACGCTTCTCTCGCATGATCCGTCCGATCCCGGCTGCATTCGACGCCCCG
>JAHHZJ010006881.1:0-32926 GCA_021437245.1 Aegilops speltoides | reverse complement strand
CTATCTCTATAGATTTGATGCTCAATATGTAACACTTCCGGGTCTTTCTTTGAAAAACTCCTTTCAAACACTCCTTTTGCTTTCGAATAATTCTACATTATTTGATCCACAATATTATACATATACTTATCGAAATCTTGTAGTGCTCCCCTCACTTTCTTGTAAATCTGGGCTTCACTGAATCATTAAAACTATATCTTTGATCAACTTATCAAGCGTATATTCAACTCGAGATGCTTGCAGTCCATAGATGGATCATTTGGATGCATATTTTGTTAGCTCCTTTGGATCGATAAAACCTTACGGTTGCATCACATACAACTCTTCCTCCATTTAGGAATGCAGTTTTACATCCATTTGCCAAATTTCATAAATTGTGGCAATTGCTAACATGATTTGGACAGACTTAAGCATCGCTCTGATTGAGAAAATCTCATTGTAGTCAACACCTTGAACTTGTCAAAACCTTTTGCGACAAGTCGAGCTTTGTAGATAGTAACACTACTATCAGCGTCCGTCTTCCTCTTGAAGATCCATTTATACAATATGGCTTGCCGATCATCGACAACTCCACCAAAGTCCATACTTTGTTCTCATATATGGATCCCATCTCAGATTTCATGGCCTTAAACCATTTCGCGAATCTGGGCTCATCATCGCTTCTTCATAGTTACTAAGTTCATCATGGTCTAGTAACATGACTTCGAGCAGGATTACCGTACTACTAAGTGCGGATCTCACTCTGGTTTACCTCGAGGTTCGGTAGTAACTTGATCTGAAGTTACATGATCATCATCATTAGCTTCCTCACTAATTGGTGTAGTAGTCACAAGAACAGATTTTTGTGATGAACTACTTTCCAATAAGGGAGAGTACAGATTACCTCATCAAGTTCTACTTTCCTCCCTCACTTCTTTGAGAGAAACTCCTTCTCTAGAAAGGATCCATCTTAAGCAACGAATATCTTGCCTTCGGATCTGTGATAGAAGGTGTACCCAACAATTTCCTTTGGGTATTCTATGAAGGCGCACTTCTCGATTTGGGTTCGAGCTTATCGGGATGAAACTTTTTCACATAAGCATTGCAGCCCCAAACTTTAAAAGCGACAACTTTGGTTTCTTGCTAAACCACGATTCATATAGTGTCGTCTCAGCAGTTTAGATGGTGCCCTATTTAGCGTGAATGTAGCTGTCTCTAATGCATGATCCCAAAAGCGATATT
Organism: Aegilops speltoides; assembly: GCA_021437245.1. Lineage (NCBI taxonomy): Eukaryota > Viridiplantae > Streptophyta > Magnoliopsida > Poales > Poaceae > Aegilops > Aegilops speltoides. The sequence continues at coordinate 31,705 of JAHHZJ010006881.1, read as the reverse complement.
GGTAAATCGGTAGAAACATCATAGATTGTACTATATCCAATAAAGTATGGTTATGATGTTCGGACACACCATTATGATGTGGTGTTCGGTGGCATGAATTTGTGAAACTATTCCACATTGTTTTAATTGAAGACCAAACTCGTAACTCAAATATTTGTCCCTTGATCAAATCATAGAAACCTTATTTTCTTGTCACGATGATTTTTCCACTTCACTCAGAAATTCTTTGAATCCTTTCTATTTCAGACTTATGTTTCATCAAGTAGATATACCCATATCTGCTCAAATCATCTGTGAAGGTCAGAAAATAATGATACTTTAGAACCTTAACATTCATTGGACACATACATCGGTATGTATTATTTCCAAAAATCTGTTGCTCGCTCCAATGTTAGGAGAGCGGCGTTTTAGTCATCTTGCCCAAGAGGCATGATTACGCAAGCATCAAGTGATTCATAATCAAGTGATTCCAAAATCCCATCAACATGGAGTTTCTTCATCGCTTTACACCAATATGACCTAAGCGGCGTGCCACAAATAAGTTGCACTATCATTATTAACTTTGCATCTTTTGGTTTCAATATTATGAATATGTTGTCACTCGATCGAGATCCAATGAACCATTTTCATTGGGTGTGTAACCATATAAGGTTTTATTCATGTAAGCAGAATAACAATTTATTCTCTTACTTAAATGAATAACGTATTGCAAAAACGATCAGAATCATATTCATGCTCAGCATAAACACCAAATAACATTTATTTAGGTTCAACACTAATCCGAAAGTATAGGGAGTGTGCGATGATGATCATATCAATCTTGAAACTCCTTTCAACACACATCGTCACTTCACCCTTAACTAGTTTACATTTATTCGCAATTCCGTTTGAGTTACTACTCTTAGCTGAACCAGTACCAAATACGAGGGTTGCTATAAACACTAGTAAAGTACACATCAATAACATGTATATCAAATATACCTTTGTTTATTTGCCATCCTTCTTATCCGCCAAATACTTGGGGTAGTTCGCTTCGATGACCATCCTTTGCGGTAGAAGCACTTAGTCTCGGGCTTAGGTCAGACTTGGGCTTCTTCACTTGAGACAACACTTGCTTGCCATTCTTCTTGAAGTTCCTTCTATCCTTTGCCCTTTTCTTGAAACTAGTGGTCTTGTTAATCATCAACACTTGATGTTCTTTCTTGATTCTACCTTCATCGATTTCATCATCATGAAAACTGGGAATCATTTCCATCATCCCTTGCATACTATAGTTCATCACGAAGTTCTACTAACTTGGTGATGGTGACTAGAAAATTCTGTCAATCATATCTTATCTAGAAGATTAACTCCCACTTGATTCAAGCGATTGAAGTACCCGGACAATCTGAGCACATGCTCACTAGTTGGCGATTCTCCTCCATCTTTTAGCTATAGAACTTGTTGAAGACTTCATATCTCTCAACTCGGGTATTTGCTTGAAATATTAACTTCAATTCTGGAACATCTCATATGGTCCATGATGTTCAAAACATCTTTGAAGTCCGATTCTAAGCTGTTAAGCATGGTGCATAAACTATCAAGTAGTCATCATATTGAGCTAAAGCGTTCATAACGTTTGCATCTACTCTGCAATAGGTCTGTCACCTAGCGGTGCATTAAGGACATAATTCTTACGGCAGCAATGAGGATAAACCTCCGATCACGGATCGAATCCGCATCATTGCTACTAACATTTTTCAACACAATTTTCTCTAGGAACATATCAAAAACAAACATATGAAAGCAACAACGAGCTATTGATCTACAACATAATTTGCAAAATACTACCAGGACTAAGTTCATGATAAATTTAAGTTCAATTAATCATATTACTTAAGAACTCCCACTAGAGCAGACATCTCTCTAGTCATCTAAGTGATCCGCTGATCCAAATCAACTAAACCATAACCGATCATCACGTGAGATGGAGTAGTTTTCAATGGTGAACATCTTATGTTGATCATATCTACTATATGATTCACGCTCGACCTTTCGGTCTCCGTGTTCGAGGCCATATCTGCATATGCTAGGCTCGTCAAGTTTAACTTGAGTATTCGCGTGTGCAAAACTGTCTTGCACCCGTTGTAGATGGACGTAGAGCTTATCACCCGATCATCACGTGGTGTGCAGGGCACGACGAACTTTGGCAATGGTGCATACTCGGGAGAACACTTCTTGATAATTTAGTGAGAGATCATCTTATAATGCTACCGTCATCAAAGCAAGATAAGATGCATAAAAGATAAACATCACATGCAAATCAATATAAGTGATATGATATGGTCATCATCATCTTGTGCTTCGTGATCTCCATCTCTGCAGCACCATCATGATCACCATAAATCACCGTGCGACACCTTGATCTCCATCGTAGCATCGTTGTCATCTCGCCAATCTTATGCTTCTCGACTATCGCTACCGCTTAGTGATAAAGTAAAGCATTATAGAAGCGATGCATTTCATACAACAAAGCGACAACCATATGGCTCCTGCCAATTGCCGATAACCGGTTACAAAACATGATCATCTCATACAATAAAATATAGCATCACGTCTTGACCATATCACATCACAACATGCCTGCAAAAACAAGTTAGGCGTCCTCTACTTTGTTGTTGCAAATTTTACGTGGCTGCTCGGGCTTTAGCAGAACCGTTCTTACCTCATCAAAACCACAGCGATAGTTTGTCAAATAGACTCGTTTAACCTTCACAAGGACGGGCGTAGCCACTCAGTTCAACTAAAGTGAGAGAGCAGACACCGCCGTCACCTTTAAGCAGCGAGTGCTCGTGGCGGTGAAACCAGTCTCGCGTAAGCGTCTGCGTAATGTCGGTCGGGCTGCTTCATCTCACAATACCGCTGAACCAAAGTATGACATCTTTGGTAGGCGTATGACTTATATCGTCCACAACTCACTTGTGTTCTACTCGTGCATATAACATCAGCGCATAAAACCTGAGCTCGATACCCTTTGTTGGGGAGCGTAGTAATTTCAAAAATTTCCTCTACGCGCAAGATCATGGTGATGGCATAGCAGAGGAGAGTGTTGTCCACGTACCCTCGTGAGCCGTGGCGAGGCGTTAACTGCGCGGTTGATGTAGTCGTCGTCTTCACGATCCGACCGATCCAAGTACGAGCGTCGGCACCTCGGAGTTCAGCACACGTTCAGCTCGATGGCGTCCCTCGAACTCCGATCAAGCGAGTGTCGAGGAGAGTTCCGTAACTGACGGCATGGTGGCGATCTTGATGTTCTACGGCGTGGGCTTTGCCTAAGCTTTGAGCGATATGACCGAGGTGGAATATGGTGGAAGGGGCACCACGGCTAAGAGCGATCCGTAGATCCAACTTGTGTGTCTATGGGGTGCCCCTGCCCCGTATATAAAGGAGGAGGGAGGAGGAGGCCGGCCCTAGGAGGAGGCGCAAGGAGTCCTACTCCCAGGAGTAAGTTCCTTCTTTCCTAGTCCAACTAGGTCAGCGGGGAAAGGGAAGTGGAGAGGAAGGAAGAGGGGCGCCCCAAACCCTTTGTCCAATTCGGACTGGGCTTGGGAGGGGCGCCTCCTCTGGCTCCTTCCCACTAAAGCCCATTAAGGCCCAATACTCTTCCCGTATTCCCGTAACTCCGGTACTCGAAAATACCGAATCACTCGGAACCTTTCCGAACTCGAATATAGTCGTCCAATATATCGATCTTTACGTCTCGACCATTTGAGACTCCTCGTCATGTCCCGATCTCATCCGGGACTCCGAACTCCTTGGTACATCAAAACTCATAAACTCATAATATAAGCATCATGCGAAACCTTAAGCGTGCGGACCCTACGGGTTCGAGAACTATGTAGACATGACCTAGAACTATTCTTGGTCAATAACCAATAAGCGGGACCTGGATGCCCATATTGGCCCTACATGTATTGAGCTTGGGACTTTGCCATGTAATGTGATATAAAAATTGAAGGTACATTAGCCCCAAGTGTCAAGCATATAAGCGTGTTGTGTGGTTGGGACTTTGACTTAATTACGGTTGAGCGTCTTTGTCAATGCGTTGAGGTGAAAATCAAAGATGATCGGATTGCCCGATTTACAAGCGGCTTTGAAAACCCAAAGGGCGAAACAGCGAAGGCCAAGAAAGAGTTAACTAGTGCCTTGACCGCTCTTGAACAAGTGAAGGAAAGTATGAAGAAAGAGCTGACGATGGGCCAGCTGAAAAGGAATTTGATCAAGCAGGCGAACTGAAGCTGCCCTTAAACCGTGGTGGATGATCCCGGCAGTAAGTGGCACATTATATACCAGCAATCTTTGGTAAGCTTCTGTGAACAATTGTGATATATTGCACCTGTGTATCATTAGTCCGGTTTAGAACTAACCATTTCTTGTTTGTAGGCACCGCGTTGGGCACTTAAAATGATGTGCGGAAGCGAAGGCTGTCTACACTTTAGTCGAACAGTTATATACGGATCGGCGCATCATCACCACAATGTCACATAACAATCGCACCTTCCACGATTCAAGATACTATGAGCATTGTCAATGCTTCCTGCGGATTGAAGGGTGAAGAAATCATTGCGTGAACGGAGCTATCAACGCCTTGATCCGAGCCAAGGCATGGGTACGGACTTTGATCCCGTGGAAGCAGCTCAAGGATATCGGTGTGAAAGAAGATGGCTCGACTTTAGTGAAGAGGATTTACAGGCAATAAACCGTGCGATGCATGGCTTGTCGGTTGGCGAAGAAGCCGACTTGGAGCATTACCAAGCACAATATAATGATCAAAACAAGCGTATACGCCCCAACCTTTGAGCGGAAACCTGATTCCTCCAATCCGTAAGCATACTTACGCTCGATATTGAACCGTCTTCTCGATCCACGAAGGGTTGTATTCCAGCGCTAATGGGAATCGGCCGGACCTTTGTGGATTTCCACCAATGGGTAGAGATGAAGAGGCTTGAAGCGGCGGAGGATGAAGAGCAGGCTTGAACCGGTGGCGGTTCAAACATCTGTTAATGGCGGTTTGCCCAAAGGACAATGATCTCACTTGGGCACCATGTTGCCTTGTAATAGCTTTAGTTAAAACTTTCCGTTTGAATATGCCTTCGTGCATAAGTGAAACTTTGTTTGATTCCTGCAACCAGAAAAGTTGAACCTCGGTGGCGGTGATACCGCCAGCCGGTTTATGGTATTCAATATATATATCAAAAATCAATGAGTATTTGATACAAATACCTGCCGTATTCTGGGCATGAAGCTGGCGTAGCCAAACTTGAAGCGGAGGCCTTAAAAACCATGACCGTCTGAGGAGAGAATAGCTCCCATATAAACCTTGCTGAATCAGCACAAGCCCCCTTGTTACTCAGGAAGAAGGTAAACCGGGCAGATAAAACTCGGTGTAATACTAAACCGTGTCTGTCGGTTTATGGCAGCGGTTGACAGATGAAAATATTTGTCGGGTTAAAAAGCGCAACAACAAAAAATCGAATACCAATTATGTAAGAAAATATGAGGCAATAACTCTTTGCAAAAGAAAAGCTTCATGGGCTGAGTGGATGGCATTACCATGGTCGGGCAACCAAGCCCCGAAGCGTAGCGATGGTGCTAGTCGGCCGGTCCCCAAAGACTCTTGTGATCGCCCGAAAGTGGCATGACATTGGTTGGGGTTCGACCAAGCCCCCAAATGACTCTGGCCCTATTGGCCGACCAAGAGTGCCGGTTGAACGTGACCGTGTCCCCAAATGATCTGGTGGCTTTAGCCTATCAAGAGGTGTTGCATTGGTTGGACGACCAAGCCCCCAAGTGATAAAATAAATTTCAAGGGGTAAACGGAGGCGCTTTAAAACAGAAGCCCTCCATGTAACCACATGATAAGAAAACGAGAGACCCTTTAGGCGAGGCTCCGTTTTATTATATCGAAGATAATATATACATTGTCATGATATGTACATAAAAGCCAATGACTCAAGTGTAGTAAGGCCGAAGATGAGCTATATTCCACGGCTGTTGGTCTCCTCCTCGGCGTCTGTTGTCTTGGCGCTCTCGAATATCAATCAGATAGTATGATCCGTTGTGTAGATTCTTGCTGACCACAAAAGGCCCTTCCCAAGGTGGGGATAATTTATGCATATCTGTCACGGTCTTGGATGGCGAAGCACCAAATCTCCTTCTTGAAAGGTTACGGTTTTAACCCGGTATTTGTGATGCGAAGATCTTGCTGGTAAATCTTGACGGGCAGCGGCCATATCCGTTCTTCATCAATAGGTCCGCGTCTGCCGTGCCGTCTCGTTGTCCGCTTCAACATAAGCCGCTACAGGCGAATCGTGCGGATGTCCTTGGGAGAAGCGCCTCCGCTCCATAGACCATGAAAACGGCGTATATCGATTGGACGGTTTGGCGTAGTATTGATACTCCATAGCACCGATGGTAGCTCTTCTACAACACCCTGGTGTTCTCTGTAGCGGAACCATAAGCGAGGTTTGATGCCTCGTAAGATCTCTTGATTAGCTCGTTACGCCTGCCGTTTGGTGGGGATCGCCACGGACGACACGTCAAGCGGATGTGCTCACGTTCACGAGAACTCTTTCATAGCCTTGGATAAATTAGTGCCATTGTCGATAATGATACTGTGTGGAAAGCCAACCGGAAAATCACCTTTTGATGAGCGCACTGTTGCACGCATCACACTTATTGAGAGCTCTGCTTCAACCCACTTGGTAAATTTGTCCTGCCACCAACAGGTGGGTCTTCTTATCCTTGGATCGTTTAAAGGGTCCAACCATATCCAGCCCCAAGTTGCAACGGCCATGTTATTGGGATCATCCTCAACTCTTGTGGGGTATAGCAAACGCTGGAAAACCGACATCCATCACCGTTTAACCAAGTCCTCGCATCGGCATGGGCGATCAACCAGTAAAATCCGTGGCGAACGCCTTTGCCACGGGGACTTTGAACCGGTGATGTCCACAATCCTTCATGGATTTCTCTTAAAATTTCACAGCCTTCCTCGGGAAACACACGTTGAAGCATACGACACCTTTGCAATGATGTAACTCACCATTAAGAATCGTCATAGATTTGGGCGCGGATTATCTGTGCGGAACCTCATCTTCGGCAACTCCCCTCAGTCATATCGCAAGGAAAGGAATTGTCCAATCCGGAATAGCATGTAATGCTGCCACCAATGAGCCTCCGGATCGAGGAATAGCCAAATCCGCTTCACCGGGGACTGGTGACGGGTTGTGCAAGGCGTCCAAAAGACATTAAGCGGGACCGGTTTACGCTGAACCCAACGGCAGCGTGCGCTTAGTTCTTGATCCACATGATCAATTGATAGCCCTTCAAGCAACTTGCGATATTATCCACTTCTCGACGATATCTCGTGCCATGGCGGGTCCTTAGAGTCCCAAGTGCGGATACTTGCTGAGCCACGGTCGAGTCACCAAAGCACTTAACCCGGCTTAAGTTCATCTCCTTAGCCATCCGGAGACCATGGAGCAAGGCTTGTACTCAGCTGCATTATTAGTACAAGGGAACATTAAGCGGAGAAGCGTAACAAAACTTATCACCTCGTGGGGAAGTTAAACGACTCCAGCCCCGAGCCTTCAATTGCACTGGATCCGTCGAAATGAATAGTCCGATGTGTGATCCGGCTTCTCTGGCTTAACTCATCCGGTCATTAATGAAATCAACAAGTGCTTGTGACTTCAACTGCATGCTGCGGTATATACTTTAGCCCATTTAAGCTCGATGGCCCATTTTAATCGGCGATCGCCTCCAGTTGTATGATATCCCCAAAGGAAACTAACCATGGTGATAGGGTGCCCTTGGAAATATTGCTTCAACTTCCGACCATGAAAACACCATAGACTAGCTTTTGCCAATCGGATACCTTTGTTTGGACTCAATAAGCACCTCAGCGATATAATAAACCGTTGAACAGATACTCCTTGCTGCCTCCTTCGCTCTACCACAATGGCCACGCTTCTTGCTCGAGCATTGGCTGCCACATATAACAACGGTTCCTTGTCGGCAGCGAACCGCAAGAACAAGCGGATTGGCCAATTGCGCTTTAGATCCTCAAATGCCGTCGGCGGCCGGACTCGAGCCGAAATTATCATCTTCCCGGCATCTGGTATAAGGGATGGCTTTTCTCAAGGCGTGATAAACGGCTCAACATAGCGATTACGCCCGCCGAATATTTGGACATCATTGATACCGCCGGTTTAGCCAAGGAAGTAATAGCTGTAATTTTCTCGGGATTAGCCTCAATTCCTCCGTTAGACACGAAACCCCAATAACTTGCACTGGGAACACCAAAAACACACTTGGCGGATTAAGCATCATCTTATAAATCATAAGTTGTGAAGGTTTCCTTCAAATCTTCCACCAGTGTCTCCTTTTGTCTTGATTTCACCACAATATCATCCACATAAGCATGTACATTGCGCGATCTGTATGTAGGCAGTGCAGCACACACGATATAAGTAGCACAGGCGCTTTTGGCCCAAAGGCATAGATACATAAGAAGGCTCCAAAGGTTATAAATGCTGTCTTCTCGGTCTAGCGCCATTTTGATCGATGATATCGAGTGCGCATCAAAAACTTAAGCGCTCATCCTGCCGTGGCATCAATAATCTGATCAATGCGGGGAGAAGCGAAAGGATCTCTTGGACAAGCTTTGTTAAGATCATGTAGTCCACACATATCGCTAGGTGCCATTTTTCTTAAGGACCAACACCGGATTAGCAAGCCACTGGATGAAACACCTCAATGATAAAACCAGCCGCCAAAGCCTACTTCCTCTCAATTTTTTCTTCGATTAATGGCGGAGGAACCTTTCACGGTTTATACTTAGGATCCACATTAAGTGTGTGTCGTGAGTTTCCTCGGTACACAGGCATGTCGGCTTCCATGCAAAGATATCCGGTTCTCACGGATGAACTTCGATGGCTAGCTCTATTGGGATCGAGGTTGGACGATGTGAACTGCTTGGACAATTGCACACGAAATCGACAAGCTTGGTCTCGACTGATTTAAACTTGGATCCGATTCATGCCGTTTGGCTTCTTCAATGTTACCATTAGCCTTAGGCGCACAGTTGGGACCCCTACCGAGATCCGCGGTTTGACACCGACATTGGTGCTTTCATTGAGAGTTCCTTTGTGTCGTCCGATAAGGCTTGATGGCTCCTTCAATCATCTTCAACGATGCGGTCCGGTGAGGTTTTCGTCCTCGGACGGATCTTCATATTCGGCAACCCGTCGAGGGCCAACCGGCAGGCCATCGGAGGCGATCGATAGCTTCGCCCAGGCCATCGGGTCAGGTTTGGAAGCTGAACTATCTGCTGACATCCACGGAGACTTGATCTTGACAGATTGAGCCCATGTCGGTCGCCGAGCAGTCCACAGCGAGCATGACTTAGATCGCCGCCAGACGGTGTTGAGGAGATCACGCTGCGGCTGCCCGACCATCAATGCAGAGCGGTCGGGCCATCCGAGGGCGGGTGGATGAACCCGCCACGAGGCGCACACTCGCCGGCACTAGGCGAACACAGACTTCACATCCAAAAGAAATACATGTCGCCGGACCCTCGGACTCGTCTCGGCCACGAGCTCCAGGCTGCGTCGTCGTGCCTATCAAATCTGATTGGGAACCGATCATGGAGTTTACCTCGCGGATATCTTTCAACACTGCGCCCTTGGGCGACATACTAAATTCATTGAGGTCTCTCTCTTTGTTAGGAGACTCTTGGCGAACTATGTCCTGCTTTGGAGTGGGCGGACGATGAAGAAATTCGTTCCCCACCACCATCCACTTAATAGCCATTGTTGATGACTTAACCAACGTGCTTGACTTCAATGGGTATGGGCGATGATGCGGAGAAGAACAGAACCACCGCCCAGTGACTGAACGAACACCTCATCATATGATATATATATATGGTGGACACCCCAAAAGCGATGGCGATGAGGCAGCGGAGGATAATCCCTCGAGAAGCAATCTAAGCACCGGCATCATCGGCACGCTCTAAGCCCCTTGAGCAAAAATAGCAATACCGGCACAGAGGCGATAGCAATCTGGATGGTGCAGAAGGCAAAACAATCCCATGCCCAGCCAGGGCTTGAGCGAGGCTGAATGGGAGGATGAGCAAGCTAGCACTAAAGAGCAGTAGCGGATGGAGAATCGGAGGATGACAATTACATGCCCCTATTCAAGGCGAGGTGAGCCTCGGCAATGAAGAATTCACCATGCCTAAGGATCCCGTCGGCGGGGGCGCTTCAGCGCCGACTTATAACCCGCAAAAGCACGAAGAACAAGTAGCCACACTTCAAGCTGATCAAGATCTGCTAAGCGATAGATGGTGAGGTCACGGCAGCGAGAATACTGGACTCGAGTGCCCTACAAAAGTTACCCAAGCGTGGGTTGCTACCTCAACTCGAGGAGGAGGCATTAAAGCCCACTACTATTACGCGATCGGTGACCGGCCACCTCGTGGCGAGACAAGCGGCGTATCAGCTCGAAGTCGGCCTGCACCACATGCGTAATCAAGCAAAAACACTAAGGCCGGGGCTACCGGACTGCGAGGCGTATTGGAAAACAAAGCAGGACAGTCAAGATCGATCTACGGATCACGGGGGCACGCCCCAACGCGTGACGATGACCGTCACACCACATATACTAAAAGCAAATCCGTCCGGGCCAAATACAACAGACCAGACTCATTTGAGCGTAGCCGTGATGTAGCGGCATGAAAACCGCACACCCGATGCTTCAGCGATGAAGTAATGGATCATGAATTCCCGAAGGGTTTAAACCGTGAACATTGAATCATATGATGGTACTACAGACCTGCGGTATGGATAGAAGATTTCTTCCTCCACATTCACATGGCCCTTGGAGATGATCTACGCCATCAAGTACCTCCACTAAAACTCAAGGGACCGGCTCGGCATTGGCTGAATAGGTTATAGCGCCCTCGATGCAGCTATATCTCCCGTGTCGAAGCTTACGACTTAGAAACATAACGCATTGAAAGCAATGTCGCAAGTGAGGTAATCTTCACACAACCCATGTAATACATAAGGAAAAGATACATAGTTGGCTTACAATGCCACTTCACACAATACATGAGTAAAGCATTACATCATACGAGATACAATCAAGGTCCGACTACGGAACCAAAATAAAGAAGAACCCCAAATCGACAAAGGTCCCGATCATTAGCTGGACTCCACTACGGATCAACTGAAATGAAACAACACAATGAACAAGATCTTCATCGAGCTCCTCCTTGAGCTCGGATGCATCACCTGCACGGTTTCATCGGCACCGACAAACTGGTTTTGGAAGTATCTGTGAGTCACGAGGACTCAGCAATCTCACACCAGCGAGATCAAGACTATTTAAGCTTATGGGTAAGGTAAAGGCATGAGGTGGAGCTGCAGCAAGCGACTAGCATATATGGTGGCTAACATCGCAAATGAGGCGAGAAGAGAATGCAAAGCACGGTCGATAAAAGTATGATCAAGAAGTGATCCTATAGCAACCTCGTCAAGCATAACTCCAACACCGTGTTCACTTCCGGACTCCGCGGAAAGAGACCATCACGGTTACACACACGGTTGATGTATTTTAATTAAGGTCGACTTTGGGTTTTCTGGCAGGACATTAACAAATTCCATCAGCCACATAACATGGGCACGGCTCTCGAAAGTTTATACCTGCGAGGGTGTCCCAACAAGCGCGCATGACAAGCTCTCGCGATCAACGAAGAATAGACCTTCTCCCGGAAGACCCGATCGGTCTCGGAATCCGGTTTACAAGACATTTCGACAATGGTATAACAAGACCAGCAAAGCCTCCCGCTGTGCCGACAAATCCCGATAGGAGCTGCACATATCTCGTTCTCGGGGCTGCCGGATGAGCAAGGCGTCGGGTTGGCATAGACCACAGTTGCCAGGCGCGGACATCGCTTCAGTTCGGACCAGCACTTAGACAAGCACGGCCGGGAGGCTAAAATAAAGATGACCCTCGGGTTGGCGACCCAAGGGAAAGGATAGGTGGTGGTGAGGCAAATGGTAAAACCAAGGTTGGGCCTTCTGGACAAGTTTTATTCAAAGTGAGCTGTCGGGGGTCCATAAATCACCCGACCGCGTTAGCAACATAAAATCGAGGAACATAACACGGTATGGCGGAAACTAGGGCGGCGAGTGGAACAAAACACCGGGCATAAGGCCGAGCCTTCCACCCTTTACCAAGTATATAGATGCATTAATAATATAAGAGATATTGTGATATCGGCAAGTAAACATGTTCCAACAAGGAACAGCATCTCCATGTTCAACAAGGAACAAACTTCAATCTTCACTGCAACTAACAACGCTATAAGAGGTTTGAGCAAAGCGTAACATAGCCAATCAGCGGTTTGTTAGGACATGGTGGGTTAGAGGTTTGACATGGCAATTTGGGAGGCTGACAAGCAAATGGTAGGCATCGTAGCATTGGCATAGCAAAGAAGCGAGCAAACTAGCATAGCAAAGATAGTAGTGATTTAGAAGGTATGGTCATCTTGCGAAATCCATGAGGAAGAAGAGCGATTCCATGAAGAAGACAAGCGGACGTGGTCGAGCGAATCCTCACAACTTTGGAGCGAAACCGAAGCTAACAAGAGAAACAAACGGAAAGAAGCAAGCAACATGGTAAACACACCAGCATAAACATGTCATGATGCACAAACAAGTATGATGCATGTCGGTTTAATGAGGCATGGCATGGCAAGTGCAACACACAATACTACAAGTTAAGTGGAGCTCAATATGCAGCGAGTTGCATATTGATGCTTCCACATCCAGAGTTATTTAGTTAAGCTCTCGTTTAGGTACACAACAATGTTAAATGTTGTTAAACATGTCAAGGGTGTAACAAAAGTAAACTAAATATTTAGGCAAGTTTAAATGAGGCGGAACAACCAACAACATTTCGGAAAAACCTCATATGCAATTTATGAATTTGCTACTGTTCTGCCCTAAAACACATTTTAAAGTTGTTAAACAGGAAAATAAAGTGGACCATGTTAATCTAGGCATTTTCCACCCCATTTACATATAAAGAACATTTAAAACCGAGCTATGGTTATTTAGTTATGATTTAAATCATTTTAGCATGGCATTATGCAAAATAAACATAAACAACATGTTACACATTTTAAACATGGATGAAAGTGGCATATTATTAATCTACACAAAATTCTAAGCATTTTACATGTTTAAAGCATTTTAATCCGATGCACCATTCATGAGTTATTATATGCATGAAGATGGAGGTTTTTACGTAAAGCGATAATTCACTAGATAATGCTAAAATCATGAGCAGGAAAAAAAAGCGTGTCTTGGGCTGAATCTGGCTGGCCCGATAGGTGCAAAAAAAACAAGAGGGAGGGGGTGTGGCCTCACCCATGGGCTTTGGCCGGTCGGTGGTGAGGCGGGCAAGTGGGCAGTGGGCGGCTTGGGCGGATCTGGAGGCGGGCGAGGCCTGTCCAGCCTGGGGCAGGACCAGTCGGCAGCCTTTCATGCCCTTCTTTGTTCGTTTGAAGAACAGAAATAGGGGCGAGAAGCAGGGATCGGCTGACGGGAGGAAGGCAGCAGCAGCTAGAGGTCTGGTGTGGCGCCGGTTGGCGGGGCAGGGGCCGGTCAGCGGGATCCGGCCGAGGCAGGCAAGGGCGGCGGAGGCCAGCCAGAATCTGGTGGAAGCGGCGGACGGCAAGCGTAGAGGATGGCGGCGTGATTTGGTGAAGCGAAACATGGTCGTTCACGCCAACTTGCGGGAGCTCCTGGCGAAAAAGAGAGAGAGGATGAGAGAGATCGAGAGGAGCAGGGGAGCACGGGAAGGAGAAGAAGGCAGGCGGGCGCTCATCTTAAGCGAAACTTCATGGCCAGCGGAGATGTGGCGGGGCAGGCGCCCGTTCGCTGCTACGCAGGATGCTCCCTTTCGGGCATGGCCTGGAGGAAAGCGAGCGGACGAGGAGGATCACGAGGGGAGGCGGGCATCTGGCGACAAGGAGACGAAGGCCTCGGGCGCTATGGCTGCGGGCACGAGGAGAGCTTGGTTGGAGTTCAGTGAGCGAGCGGGGGCATCTGTGGCGGCCGAGCGAGGAGGAGCGGCTGGCGTGGTTGTGGGTGGAGTGGATCGATGGGATGGATGGGACGAGAGGAGAAGGTCGGGCGCTGCTGCTCGGTTGGTGGGGTGGATAAAGGCGAGGTGGATTTTGGATCGGGGAAGAACCGAGGTGGGAGGAGACAAGAGGGTGGCGGCTAGGAGGATCCCTAGAAATTAGGGGTTGATGCGCTATATATAGCACTGAGTTTTGGTTAGGGACTATCTGGTCCCTTGATCATAATCGGTGAATTAGAAAAAATAGGCTGGAGAGTCAAATGAAAAAAATGGAGATATTTATAGATGTTTGGGGATGATCCGAATCCAGCGGTGACGACAGACCGGTTCGGGTTCGGGTAAGTTTGGGACACGCTGCGAGGTGCTACTGGTGGCAAGAGAGGTTAGGTGGTCGGACAAGAGGACTTGAAAAACCGGCTGGTCTCGAGCGGTCGAAAGGAGGCAAGGGGCAGCAGCAGCTTCTGAGCAGGTGCGAGTTTATGAAAACATCACAGATGCAATGTGCATGATGCTATGAGATGAGATGCATGCACGAACAAAATGCAAAACAAAAGACAAAAACCCAACCATGGAGAAAATAATATATAGCATCTCCGGAAAGGCGGGAGTTGGAGTTACGAATATGGAAAGCTACATCAAGGCGTTACAACACTCCACCACTACGAGAGGATCTCGTCGAGATCTAGGATGGCACCGGAGGAAAAGGAAGAGGAAGATAAGAGGTAAACTAAGTTGCTTCTTTGATGAGCAGGTGAAACCACGAACCTTGAGAGGTTGAAAAGTTGAAAGAAATAACACAGCGAGTTGAACACAATTAGGAGCACCCATGATAGAACAAATAAAAAAAAGAACACCATGTGAACCTTGGAGTTGAAAGACATAAGAAAAGGGTTACAATGGACAAGAAGAATTGAAACCACTCGGTTAAAACAAGATGAGAGAGGAAGAATTAAGGCAGCACTCGGTTGAACATGGAAGGAAAGGAACATGAACATGAGAAGATGGGATGATACTTGATGAAATCAACAACACACTGCCTCCGAATTGAAAGAATGGGCAAGGGGTAAGAAACATTACAAACCGCACTCCGGTTGAGAAGGGAGGCAAAACTTGATAAGATGAGAGAACTTCGAATGAAAACCACGACACTCGGCTAAGCGGATAAGCAAGGAAAATTACATGATATCAAAATGATATAAAGGTCAAAAAAACATCACAATGCCTTGGGACAAATGAAAGAGTGGAATCGAGAGAATAGAGAAAGAATAATAACTTCTATCACAATTGAATTTGAAAGAGCCTCCTTAAAAGAAGGATTGAATGGAGTTGTTAGAAAACCAACAACGAAAAGAATAAACATAGTGGACTTATTGAAACATCTCAACATTATGAGGTGACAAATGGCCACTAAAGGAAGCTGTCGATGGATTTGTCACGGCAAATGTCCTAAGCGTAAGGACTTAGTGGTGGAGCCATCGCTACGGGTTTACTTGCGGGGTTAAGCGGACACAAAGACACAAGGGTTTTATACTAGTTGGCCTACGATGAAGGTAAAGCCTCGTCTAGTTGTGATGGAATTGATGTAGTCTCGATGGCTAGGGAGCAAACAAGCTTACGCCTAGGCTCGAGTTGTGGTTATCGTCTTTGAACCGTCGCGGGTCGTCCCCTTATATACAGTGGCCTTGTCGGTTCATAGAGTCCCAACGGTTCATAGTCGTATCCGGTTGGTATCTCTCTATTCTAACTTACAATACAAGTTATACATCAGGCGGTTTACGGCTACAAGCTCTAAACCGACTATAGGCCTTGGGCCTTTCTGCTTATACCACTAACGGAGTTAATCCATTAAGCTGGCGGTTTACACCTAGTGGTAATATCTAACATTAGGCCCAGTTGATTTGAACTGGTTCATGTCAATCCTTCACAAAACTTGTATCTTGGACATCTTCTTTTGTGCGGTAAATCGCCATGTCATCGTTGCTTCGGTCCTTTGTAAACGGCATGGCGTCGTTGCTTGATTTCTTGTAAACATGCATGCGTCATCCGAAATTTGATCCTTTATGCGCCTTCTTTAATAGCGAGTCCACGGATCCAGCGCTTGACCTAGCTTTGCTGCCTTATAAATAGGACCGAAGGGTCATTTCTTTCCTCCTTCGCTTCCTCTTCTTCGTCTTCCTCACGCGCTGCTCTTGGAGCTCCGCCATTGTCATCGACCTCTTGCCGTCCTAGGCAGCTGCATCAACTGAGCGTGCGAACAACTGCGGCCTCTTTCGCATCTTCTCTATTCGGTAGCTTCTTCTCCTTCTTAAATCTGTTACGTACTTAGATCTGTTTTAGGGTTCCAACTTCATACCGTGTTCTTAGATGCGTTCCTGTTCATCCTTTTAACTTTGAACCACGCTGTGAATCTATTACGTACTAATAGTGACTCCTAGCATCCATTGTACTTTCTTATTTTAATTCCATGGATCTTACGCATATATCTGCCTCATGGTCATACATTTTTCTTCTTTACCTCATGAAATATTTCCTGTTTTTGAAAACCAGCGTTTGATCCGTAGTAATCATGGGATCTTGTGAAACTTGTTTACGTAAACTATCCATAGCTTCAATTATCTCCAAGGCCTAGATTAGGCGGTTTAACTCACCATAAGAAAAAGCTGCTAAACCGGCACAGGCACACCATTAGTCCCCTTGTTGAACCGCGAGAGCTCATCTGACATCATATCACAATGAACCGATTTATAGACACTGCCTCCGGTTTATCATAACTTAGATCAATCACTTTGTGACAAGCACGCTCTTGAACCGGATCCGTTACTTTTGTAGATCTTATCATGGCCAAACAAGTGTCTGAATGCTGCTGGGTTCCTTCCGCGTCTCAGTCACGGCTGAATGAACTGGTATCGATTGGCGCTTTAGATGATAAAGATACGATCCTTTGGAGGGTTCTGGAGAGAATGTCCTCCACACCTCGGGAAGGGAAGTTGTGGTTTTTGCGGATCACCTGGCACGGGGCTTCAAACCGCCCGTTTCAAAATTTTACCGGGACGTGTTGGCCAATTTTCAGCTCCGTCCCCAAGACATTGGCCCCAATTCCGTCACCAACTTATGCCACTTTCAAGTGCTTTCTGAAGCATATCTGCAAGAGGAACCTTCTATTGACCTGTTTAGAGATCTCTTCCATCTAAACCGTCGCCTTGAATTCATGCAGCGGCCCCAATGTCTGAGAATTAGGCGGTATGGCTATTGAGAAAGGAAGGAAATCACGTATCCCCGTCAAACTCCATACTCACCCCAAAGAATGGAATGTGACTTGGTTTTACTGCAAGGATACTTCTCACGAGGGTGAAAATCCCTTACGGCTTTTCGTCGGGCGGCTAAGCAATACTCATCCCTTTCCTCAAGATTAAGCGCCAAAGAAAAAGCAAATATGCCCTTAACTGTCCAAGCTCCGAGCCTTTATGGCCAGTGATGTCATTGGAATTGATCTTGCCTGCTGCTGGTTATCTTGGGGCATCTGCCTTTGAGCGGCGTTCGGTTTAATGTGTCGATTATCTTGGCGGCGTCGATGACCCACTCCGACACACAAAGCTTGAACTTTACGATGATGAAATTACGGACTCGATGAAAGAATGTTGAATGAACGAACATCTCGTACTCAAACCGGTTTAGCTCCTTATTGCACCACCAACAAACCACTGCGGTAAGTCTCTAAGCTGCTTCATCATTAAACCTGTTATTGCCTCATGTATCCAACATTTAATTATTTACGATCCGGGTGATAATCCGTTTTGGAGCAAAAACTTTCCCAAGACAAAGCGGATAAAGTTGGGCGTAAACCATTAAAACAAAAGTTGTCAAGAAATCAGCCCACAAGAGAAAGACCCTTTGCTTCATCGACCCGGCCATTGGCGATGATGTGGGTAATCCGAACTTGATTCTCTTGGCTTCCTTTTACACCTTATTGATGATGATGTTTGTCGGGATGGCCTTTGAAGCCCGACAACGCAGGATTTCTTGAGGTAACTATCCTTTCTTCGATTCAACAAATTTGCCTTTACAAAAATTTCATAAGACGAAGCCGGGAAGTTAATTTTCCCACCCTCTTGCTTACTTGGATCCCAAATTTCCTATGAAGACACAGCAACATGAAGCTCGCCGCACAACCCGGCACGTGGTCGGTAGTTACCTCTGCGGTTTACCAAACAACCGGTTGAAGCGCCGCACCGAGGGTTTCCGACCTTTTATTGCTTTAAATTCCAGCGGGTTTCTTCCGTCAACCTCTTAATCCGTCAGACTCCGATTATCGGGTTACTTCCCATTCATCCTCTGGCGAATCCTCGGCCACTCGGCTACCATTGAAAATAGCCGCGGGTAAGTCACACCGACCATATATATTCGATATCTTACGTAATGGATATGCCTTTTCACGACTCTTTGTCTCTTGAGAACAAAGCGAAACCAGCAAGAAGGCCGCTTGGACAAAAGCAGTTGAAGAGGCTGCCGCTTGAGATCATGAGAGGCGCGGATCTTGAAAATTTTGCCTCTGAAGATATCCCCAATGACCCTCCGGTTCAAGAGGAGGTTATTCTGAAGAGAGCTTGTCAATACTTCAACCTCTGTGATCCACCTGCGGCACCGTCCGGTTTGAGAAGCCTCATGATCCTACTAAAACAGCCGTGCCCACACATCCGTCGAGTGAAATATGATGGCGTTGTGATTCTTGGTATGGGCATACAGTAGGGAATCTGCAACCTTAACCCGACATCTTGTGAAAGGATTCTTCCACTTTGAATAAAGGAAAGTGGGATGTCGGTGAAACATATGCGCTTTAAGCGCCCAAGACCTTCATTACGGATATTTGAACCGGCTTTACGATGGCCGTGACTATGAAGCTGGCCTGGTCAAATTAATGAGGGACAAGTTTGAGGTAACTCACTCATTTCCTTATCACCAGTATATTAGTCCTTGTAGCCCCCAAGGGCTGGTTTGCAATCTTGATCAAACCGGGACTTGATTATTTTCTTGATCCATTTGAAATCTACCCGCATAACCACAAGTGCGGTTTAACTATGCATACTTAAGCCGGTACTTGATAAACTTGCACGATGAAACATTGGTAGAATCAAATAGTCATTAGCCCCCAAGTGCCAAGTTGAATACTTGTATTGAGCTTGGGACTTTGCCATGTAATGTGATATAAAAATTGAAGGTACATTAGCCCCCAAGTGTCAAGCATATAAGCGTGTTGTGTGGTTGGGACTTTGACTTAATTACGGTTGAGCGTCTTGTCAATCGCGAGGCTGAGGTGAAAATCAAAGATGATCGGATTGCCCGATTTACAAGCGGCTTTGAAAACCAATGAGGCGAAACAATGAAGGCCAAGAAAGAGTTAACTAGTGCCTTGACCGCTCTTGAACAAGTGAAGGAAAGTATGAAGAAAAGCGAGGATGCGGGCCCTGAAAAGGCCAATTTGATCAAGCAGGAGAAAATCTGAAGCTGCCCTTAAACCGGTGGTGGATGATCGGCGGTAGTAAAGCGGCAAGTACATTATATGTTGCAGCAATCTTTGGTAAGCTTCACTGTGAACAATTGTGATATATTACTTTGCTGTATCATTAGTCGGTTTAGAACTAACCATTTCTTGTTTGTAGGCACAGCGTTGGGCACTTAGGAAATGATGTGCGGAAGAAGCGAAGGCTGTCTACACTTTAGTCGAACGATTATATACGGATCGGTAGCATCATCACCACAATGTCACATAACAATCCAGCACCTTCCACGATTCAAGATACTATGAGCGGTGTCAATGCTTCCTGCCGGATTGAAGAGGTGAAGAAATCATTGCTTGAACGGAGCTATCAGCGCCTTGATCCGAGCCAAGGCATGGGTACGGACTTTGATCCCGTGGAAGCAGCTCAAGGATATCGATGTGAAAGAAGATGGCTCGACTTTAGTGAAGAGGATTTACGGGCAATAAACCGTGCGATCGCCCGGCTGGCTTGTCGGTTGGCGAAGAAGCCGACTTGGAGCATTACCAAGCACAATATAATGATCAAAACAAGCGAGTATACGCCCCAACCTTTGAGCGGAAAACTGATTCCTCAATCCGTAAGCATACTTACGCTCACGATATTGAACCGTCTTCTCGATCCACGAAGAGGTTGTATTCCAAGCGCTAATGGGAATCATTGGACCCTTGTGGATTTCCGGCCAATGGGTAGAGATGAAGAGGCTGAAGCGGCGGAGGATGAAGAAGCGAGGCTTGAACCGGTGGCGGTTCAAACATCTGTTAATGGCGGTTTGCCCAAGGACAATGATCTCACTTGGGCACCATGTTGCCTTGTAATAGCTTTAGTTAAAACTTTCCGTCGAATATGCCTTCGTGCATAAGTGAAACTTTGTTTGATTCCTGCAACCAGAAAAGTTGAACCTCGGTGGCGGTGATACCGCCAGCCGGTTTATGGTATTCAATATATATATCAAAAATCAATGAGTATTTGATACAAATACCTGCCGTATACAGGCATGAAATGGCGTAGCCAAACTTGAAGCGGAGGCCTTAAAACCATGACCGTCATGAGGAGAGAATAGCTCCCATATAAACCTTGCTGAATCAGCACAAGCCCCCTTGTTACTCAGGAAGAAGGTAAACCGGGCAGATAAAACTCCGGTGTAATACTAAACCGTGTCTGTCGGTTTATGGCAGCAGTTGAACCGGATGAAAATATTTGTCGGGTTAAAAAGCGCAACAACAAAAATCGAATACCAATTATGTGAAAATATGGCAACAAAGGCAATAACTCTTTGCAAAAGAAAAGCTTCATGGAGCTGGTCGGATGGCATTACCATGGTCGGGCCTTAACAAGCCCCGAAGGCGTAGCGATGGTGCTAGTCGGCGAGGTCCCCAAAGACTCTTGGCGATCGCCGGCCAAGTGGCATGACATTGGTTGAGTTCGACCAAGCCCCAAATGACTCTGGCCTATTGGCCGACCAAGGCGTGGCCAGTTCGAGCGTGACCGTGTCCCCAAATGATCTGGTGGCTTTACGCCTATCAAGAGGTGTTGCATTGGTTGGACACGACCAAGCCCCAAGTGATAAAATAAATTTCAAGGGGTAAACGGAGGCGCTTTAAAGCGAAGCCCTCCATGTAACCACGCATGATAAGAAAGCGAGAGACCCGCTTTAGGCTGAGGCTCGGTTTTTATTATATCGAAGATAATATATACATTGTCATGATATGTACATAAACTGAGCCAATGACTCAAGTGTAGTAAGGCGAAGATGAGCTATATTCCACGGCTGTTGGTCTCCTCCTCGGCGTCTGTGAGTCTTGGCGCTCTCGAATATCAATCGGATAGTATGATCCGTTGTGTAGATTCTTGCGACCACAAAGGCCCTTCCCAAGGTGGGGATAATTTATGCATATCATGCGGTCTTGGATGAGGCGAAGCACCAAATCTCCTTCTTGAAAGGTTACGGTTTTAACCCGCTTTGTGATAACGAAAGATCTTCTTGGTAAATCGCCCGAGCGAGCAGCGGCCATATCCGTTCTTCATCCAATAGGTCCAAAGCGTCTGCCGTGCCGTCTCGTTGTCGCTTCAACATAAGCCGCTACAGGGCGAATCGTCTTGGGATATCCTTTGGGAGAAGCGCCTCCGCTCCATAGACCATGAAGAGCGGCGTATATCCGATGGACGGTTTGGCGTAGTATTGATACTCCATAGCACCGATGGTAGCTCTTCTACCCACCACCCTGGTGTTCTGCATGTAGCGGAACCATAAGCGAGGTTTGATGCCTCGTAAGATCTCTTGATTAGCTCGTTACGCTGCCCGTTTGGTGGGGATCGCCCGGCGACCGTCAAGCGGATGTGCTCACGTTCACAGAACTCTTTCATAGCCCCCTTGGATAAATTAGTGCCATTATCGATTAATGATCTTGTGTGGAAAGCCAAACCGGAAAATCACCTTTTGATGAAGCGCACATGCTTGTTAACGCATCACACTTATTGTGAGCTCTGCTTCAACCCACTTGGTAAATTTGTCCACTGCCACCAGGTGGGTCTTCTTATCCTTGGATCGTTTAAAGGGTCCAACCATATCCAGCCCCAAGTTGCAAGCGGCCATGTTATTGGGATCATCCTCAACTCTTGTGCGGTATATGAGCACGCTGGAAAACTTGACATCCATCATGCCGTTTAACCAAGTCCTCCGCATCGGCATGGGCGGTCAACCATAAAATCCGTGGCGGAGCCCTTTGCCACGAGGGACTTTGAACCGGCGTGATGTCCACAATCCTTCATGGATTTCTCTTAAAATTTCACAGCCTTCCTCGGAAACACAGCGTTAAGCATACGACACCTTTGCAATGATGTAACTCACCATTAAGAATCGTCATAGATTTGGGCGCGGATTATCTGCGGCGAGAACCTCATCTTCACGGCAACTCCCCTCGAGTCATATCGCAAGGAAAATTGTCAATCCGGAATAGCATGTAATGCTGCCACCAAGCGAGCCTCCGGATCGGGAATAGCCAAATCCGCTTCACCGGGAGGCTGGGTGACGGGTTGTGCAAGGCGTCCAAAAAGACATTAGGCGGGACGGTTTACGCTGAGAACCCAACCGGCTTAAGCGTCTGCCGCTTACGTTCTTCCGGCGATCCACATGATCAATTGATAGCCCTTCAAGCAACTTGCGATATTATCCACTTCTCGACGATGTCACGGCCATGGCGGGTCCTTAGAGTCCCAAGTGCGGATACTTGGCGAGCCACGGGTCCGAGTCACCAAAGCACTTAACCGGCTTAAGTTCATCTCCTTAGCCATCCGGAGACCATGGAGCAAGGCTTCGTACTCAGCTGCATTATTAGTACAAGGGAACATTAAACGGAGAACGTAACAAAACTTATCACCTCGTGGGGAAGTTAAAACGACTCCAGCCCCCGAGCCTTCCAATTGCCTGGATCCGTCGAAATGAATAGTCCAGTATGTGTGATCCGGCTTCTCCTCTGGTGCTTGTAACTCCGTCCAGTCATTAATGAAATCAACAAGTGCTTGTGACTTCAACTATTGTCTTGCGGTATATACTTTAGCCCATCATTTTAGCTCGATGGCCCATTTTGCAATCCGACGATCGCCTCCACAGTTACGTATGATATCCCCAAAGGAGCTGAACTAACCATGGTGATAGGGTGCCCTTGGAAATATTGCTTCACTTCCATTGCCATGAAAACACCATAGACTAGCTTTTGCCAATGCGGATACCTTTGTTTGGACTCAATAAGCACCTCACTGATATAATAAACCGGCCGTTGAACGGATACTCCTTGCACGCCTCCTGCGCTCTACCACAATGGCCACGCTTCTTTGCTCGAGCATTGGCTGCCACATATAACAACAGCGGTTCCTTGTCGGCGGGCCGCAGAAACGAGCGGATTGGCCAATTGCGCTTTAGATCCTCAAATGCTTCGTCGGCGACCGGACTCGAGCGAAATTATCATCTTCCTCGGCATACGGTATAAGGGATGGCTTTTCTCGGCGTGATAAACCGGCTCAACATGGCGATTACGCCCTTGACGCTGGACATCATTGATACACTTGGTTTAGCCAAGAAGTAATAGCTGTAATTTTCTCGGATTAGCCTCAATTCCTCCGTTAGACACGAAACCCCAATAACACTGTAGGAACACCAAAAACACACTTGGCGGATTAAGCATCATCTTATAAATCGCAAGTTGTCGAAGGTTTCCTTCAAATCTTCCACGGTGTCTCCTTTTGTCTTGATTTCACCACAATATCATCCACATAAGCATGTACATTGCGGCCGTCTGTGTATGTAGGCAATGCAGCACACGGCGATAAGTAGCACAGGCGCTTTTGAGCCCAAAGGCATAGATACATAACGAAGGCTCAAAGGGAGTTATAAATCTGTCTTCTCCTGGTCATAAGCGCCATTTTGATCGATGATATCCAGTGCGCATCCAAAAAACTTAAGCGCTCACATCCTGCCGTGGCATCAATAATCGATCAATGCGGGGAGAAGCGAAAGGATCTGCTGGACAAGCTTTGTTAAGATCGTGTAGTCCACACATATCGCTAGGTGCCATTTTCTTAAGGACCAACACGGATTAGCAAGCCACTGGATGAAACACCTCAATGATAAAACCAGCCGCCAAAAGCAGGCTACTTCCTCTCCAATGGCCTTGCGCCTTTCTTCGTTAAGCTGGCGGAGGCTGCTTTCACGGTTTATACTTAGGATCCACATTAAGTGTGTGCTCGGCTGAGTTCCCTCGGTACACAGGCATGTCGGGCGGCTTCCATGCAAAGATATCCGGTTCTCACGGATGAACTTCGATGGTAGCGCTTTCCTATTTGGGATCGAGTTAGCAGCGACAGTGAAGCTGCTTGGGCGAATTGCACAGCACGAAGTCGACAAGCTTGGTCTCGGTGCCGATTTAAACTTGGATCCGATTCATGCTTCGTGGTTGGCTTCTTCAAAGGGTCATATCTGCGGATCAACATTGTCCTTATAGAACTTCAACTCCTCAAGTAGCACAGACCGCCTCTGCATAAGCTTGCATCGCCTTCCTCACATTCCAAAGCAACTCGTGGCTTCCATGCACCATTATCGTTCCTTTGTAACCCGGCATTTTGAGCTGCAAGTAGATATAACAAGGTCGTGCCATGAACTTAGCATAAGCGGCCGCCCAAACAAGGCATGATATGGACTCGGTTTTCACCACTTCAAAAGTTAGCTTTTAGACGGGGAATCATGCTCGTCTCCAAAAGCCACATCGAGGCTATCTTACCAGCAGGATAAGCAGATTTGCACAGTACTACACCATGGAACACCGTATTGGACGGTCTGAGATCCTTGTCTGTAAGACCCATGCGACGGAAAGTTTCATAGTATAATGAAAGCACATTTGCTCCCTAGGTGGTTTTGGTAATTAATGACAACATACTTTGTGGTTGGTCTAATGCTTTCATCAAGTATGTTACGGAAAGTCAATCACTCGGCATGGCAAAAGGACTAGAAGGTGGACCCCTAGGATGCTAAGGAAAGGATTGGCAAAAGCTCAAGACTCTATTTTTGGTTTAGTGATCCAAGATCACATTGAGTCCATAGGAAAGCCAATACTATTAAAGGGGATGAGGTTATGATGATGATCTGGTTGCTCAAGTGCTTAGTGATTTATCTCTCAAACTATCGACAATCTTTCATTCCAACATAAACCCATAAGTAATCTCGGTCCCACGATTCCATAAACTTCAGTCTGCAAGATGAACCACCTCGACCATATACCCAAACCCTAATAATTTGGATTTTCCGATTCCAAACTCGGTCATACGAAATTGGTGTTACCAACCACATAACATACGTACTCAAATCGGTGTCACGAGATGAGAAATCGGTCCCAAGATTGGCAAACCCTAGACTTTGGAAGAATCGGACTAACAGAGATTGTATTTTCGGTCCCACGAAAATCCCAACGTTCTCAAGATTTGAACTTCGGTCTCACCGAGTTGTCAACTTGTCCGACCGAGATTGGTCAAATGTGTGTAGCAGTTGGATTTTTGTGTGGAGGCTATAAATACCCTCCACCTCCTCTTCATTAGTGGAAGAGCCATCGAAAGAACTACCACTCCTACCTTACATTTACAGAAGAAAACTACCTACCCTTGTGTTGAGATCAAGTTGCTCCTCCCACCATATGAAACTTGATTTCTAGCCTTCCCAAGTTGCTTTCCACTCAATCCTTTCTTCCACCACAGCCAAATCGGTGAGGAGAGTTGAGTGTTGGGGAGATTATCATTTGAAGCACAAGAGCAAGGAGTTCATCATCACCAACACCATCTATTACCTTTTGGAGGTGGTGCCTCCTAGATTAGTTAGGTGTGGCTTGGGAGCCTCCGTCAAGATGTGGAGTTGAACCAAGAAGTTTGTAAGGGCAAGGAGATCGCCTACTTCATGAAGATCTACCCGAGTAAGGCTAGTCCTCCGTGGGCGTAGGCCATGATGGCATAGACAAGGTTGCTTCTTCGTGGACCCTTCGTGGGTGGAGCCCTCCGTGGACTCTCGCGGCCGTTACCCTCCGTGGGTTGAAGTCTCCATCAGCGTGGATTGGCGATAGCACCACCTACTCGGAACCACGAGAAAAATCTCCGTGTCTCCAAATTGCGTTTGCTCTTCACAATCTCTCCTTACTACTTATGCAATTTACTTTCCGCTGCCCATACTCTAGAATTGCATGTGTAGTATGTTGCTCGACTTGTATGCATGATACTTGACTTGCTCATCAATTGTGAACTTGCTAAAACTTGCCCTAATCTAAAGGATAAACTTTTATCTTGTCGAGTAGTCTAATCACCCCCCTCTAGACACTCTTGCCTTGGCGATCCTACAATTGGTATCGAGCTTTGGTCTCCATTGCTTTGGTTTGCACACCATTGGAGGAAGATGGGCGTGTCTCGTTTGGGAGTGTTAGTCATAGAGTGCCTATTCTTGATGGAGTATCTTATAACTTCGTGGAGGATTGAAATGCTTGCTATCTTTAAGATGTACAACTTGCATAAATATGTTGAAACCCCATATGTACCACCATTTGACCCCTGCACCCTACTATGGATGAAGAGCTTGATTTGCTTGTAACCTTAGAAGCTGTCAATCTTATCATTAGAGGCTTACCGATAACTTACTTGAGCTTGTCACAAACTTTGAGTGCGCCCATGCTATGTGGAAGTTCTTGGAAGAACTTTATCCGGACTACTCGTTGAGAGGTCTTGATGAAATTCTATACAAGACTGTTGAATTTGATATGATCGCCCCAAAGATCCCAACTTTGATAAATGCTTCTTTGAGCTTGTGATCTTATGAAAAGGAAGGGTGATCGGTTTTATCAATGTTGAATTAGAAATGCTCTTGTATTGCATTCGATGATTATCGTCACTCGACAAAACTGATGCAAGTCATTGTCAAATTGACCTAGGTATTGATGATGAATTATCTATGGGTCAATATGATGATGAGCATGAGCATGATGTGATTACTCGATTCGGACACGAGCTAGACAAGATCATGAAGAGTCTCAATCTTATGGCAAATCGAGAGACTACATATCCGGTGGAAAAGAGTGGATTCTTGATAGTGGATGCACCGATCACATGACGGAGATGAAGACATGTTTGAGAGCTTGCAAAGAGCGATGGTCCACATAAGTATGTGACTTTTGGAGACAACTCAAGGGTAAGGTACTTGGCCTTGGTAAGGTGTATATCTCATGATAGCTCTATTCAAAATGTCATGCTTGTTGAATCTCTTGGATACAATTTACTTTCCGTGTCTAGATTAGCTGACTTTGGATTCAATGTGCTATTCACCAAAGTAGATTGCCAAGTTTTTAAATCGTGACAATCATAACATGGTCTTTACCGTATCAAGTAGAGGCGATTTGTATATAGTTGATTTCACTAAGAAAGCTCAACCTAGAACTTGCTTCATTGCTAAATCTGCTAAAGGTTGGCTTTGGCATAGAAGGCTTGGACATGTTGGTATCGTAATCTAGATAAGCTAATCAAAGGTGATCACATTCTTGGTGTTAAAGATGTTTTCTTTGACAAAGATAGACTCTGCGGTGCATGTCAAGCGGGAAAACAAGTAGGTGGAAGTCATCCGTGAAGAATCTCATGACCACAAGGAGACCGCTTGAGCTTCTTCATATGGATCTCTTCGGTCCCAATGCTTACAAAAGCCTTGGTGGTAACTCCTTTGGTCTAGTTATTGTTGATGATTTTCCAGATTCGTGGGTATTTTTCCTTGATGACAAATCGCGAGTTGAAAATCTTCAAAACCTTTGCTAGAAAGGCCCAAAATCAATTTGAGGTGAAGATCAAGAAAGTTCGGGCGACAATGGAGCGGAGTTCAAAGCATATGTGGACTCCTTTCTCGATGAGGAAGGGATTCTACATGAGTTCTCGACCACATACACACCTCGACAAAATGGAGTTGTTGAGAGGAAGAACGAGCAGCTCATTGAGATGGCGAGAACGATGCTTGATGAATACAAGACACCAAAACACTTACGGGAGAAGCCGTCGAGACAGCTTGTCATGCTATCAACAGGCTTTATCTTCACAAGCTCCTCGGCAAGACTTCATACGAGCTCCTTACCGGTAACAAACCCCAAGTGGGATATTTTCGTGTCTTTGTTTCAAAATGCTATATCCTTGATAAGCATCGTCGGTCTAAATTTGCTCCTAAAACTCATGAAGGCTTTTTCTCGGTTATGGATCAAACTCTCACACCTACCGTGTCTACAATAATTTCACCCGAAAGGTTGAAGAGGCGGTAGATGTGAAGTTTGATGAATCTAATAGCTCATAAGTAGAGCAAATGCCTATTGATGTAGGAGACAAGGACCCATCGGAAGCCATTCAAGATTTATCCATTGGAAAGATTAGTCCCATGGAAGTGAAGGGAGTACCTCATCTACATATGTGGAGCCCCTACCTCACGGAGGATGAACCTCAAGGCAACATGGAGGCTTCCACAAGTGGAACTCACCAAGATGAGGAAGTGCGACAAGAAGATCCACAAACCTCCTTCTCCACCACCTCAAGACAACACCAACAACAATGATGAAGAAGAAGATGAGGGCGATGAGGAAGCTCAGCCACGACCACGACAAAAGCTATCCGAGTTCGAGCAAGAGTCAAGAAGGACCATCCGTGGAACAAATGATGAATGACATCGACTCGGGAGAATCACTCGCTCTAAAACTCGTTTAGCTAAGTTTTGTGAGCACTACTCATTTATCTCTAGTCTTGAACC
Source organism: Aegilops speltoides (assembly GCA_021437245.1). Classification (NCBI taxonomy): domain Eukaryota; kingdom Viridiplantae; phylum Streptophyta; class Magnoliopsida; order Poales; family Poaceae; genus Aegilops; species Aegilops speltoides. Next base: position 2,674 of record JAHHZJ010006881.1, on the reverse strand, counting down.
TATGAAGGTAGAAGAAGCGCTTGAAGACCGGATTGGGTGAGCGCTATGCATGAAGAGCTACACAACCGAGAGGAACAACGTTTGGACTTTGGTAGAAAGCCCAATGATGACCAAAACGTCATTGGAACCAAATGGGTGTTTGGAACAAGCAAGATGAAGATGGACAAGTCATCCATAACAAGGCTCGTCTCGTAGCACAAGGTTACACACAAGTCGAAGGTATGGACTATGGTGAGACCTATGCCCCGTTGCTAGACTTGAGTCCATTCGCATTCTTCTTGCTTATACCAACCACCATGACATTACTCTCTATCAAATGGACATTAAAGTGCTTTCCTAAATGGAGAAATTGAGGAGGAAGTATTTGTGAAACAACCTCCGGTTGTGAATCCTAAAAGCCTAATCATGTTTACAAATTGCACAAAGCTCTTTATGGTCTTAAACAAGCCCTAGAGCTTGGTACAAATCTTGACTAGCTTTCTTCTTGAAAAAGGATTTGAGATTGGAAAAATAGACTCAACGCTATTCACGAAAAGGGTTGACGGTGAACTATTTGTGTGCCAAATATATGTTGATGATATTATCTTTGGTTCAACTAACCCTCATTTTAGTGAGAAGTTTGGAAAGCTTATGTCGGGAAGTATGAGATGTCCATGATGAGTGAACTCAAGTTCTTCCTTGGGTTGCAAATCAAGCAATCTAAGGAGGTACTTTTGTCTCACAAACAAAGTACACTAAGGATCTCTTCAAGAAGTTCAACATGCAAGAGAGCAAAGGTATGAGAACCCCCATGCCTACTAGTGGACATAATGACTTGACTAAAGATGGAGAACTTTGTTGATCAAAGGTTTATCGATCCATGATTGGTTCTCTACTATATCTACTGTGCTTCTCGTCACGACATAATGTTGAGTGTATGCATGTGTGCTCGATATCAAGCAGCCCCTAAAGAATGTCATCTTAAAGGCTGTTAAAAGAATTGTGAGATATTTGATACACACACTAACTTTGGCATTTGGTATCCTAAGAGGCCTCTTTCGATCTTGTTGGCTATTCCGACTCGGACTATGCGGAGACAAGATTGATAGAAAGTCAACTTAGTGCGTGTCAATTTCTCGGTCGATCCCTTGTATCTTGGTCATCCAGAAACAAAATTCAGATGTCATTATCTCTTGCGAAGCGGAATATATTGCTGCTGGTTAGTGTTGTGCTTTCGGTTGCTATGGATGACACAAGCGCTTAAGGATTATGGGATACATGAGACATGTTCCTTTGCTTTGTGACAATGAGAGTGCGATTAAGATTGGACACAATCCGTGCAACACTCTACTTACGAAACATTGAAGTTAAATCACCATTTTATTCGTGATCATATTGCTAAGGGTGACATTGATCTTAAGCATGTTAAATCTTGACAAACGACTTGCGGATATCTTCACAAAACCACTTGATGAGAAAGTGTTTTTGTCGCAAGAGTGAGTTGAACATCATTGATGCTTCAAACTTGGGTAAAACTCCATTGATGCATGCAAGGCATGAGCCTAATTGACTAATCCTTGATATTTCTCTTATGATGATGATCATATGTCTTGGACACATTGCCCCCATGTGTGCATCTAACTCCTTGCGCAGTACTTGGATGGTCTACATTCAACAAGATTACCACACACTCAAATCATGAGTAATCTTGTTATTGACCAAATATCTAGCCCTTTGGGAAGTTGAGCTCAAGGAACAAAATTCCACATATCCTTTTGACACCTTATCGTCTAGTACTTCACTCTTGTCATCTTGGATATTCTTGAGTATTTCCTTGCTTGCCTAACCCATGTAGGAAGATGAACTATACAATTGGAAATGGTGCTTCAACTTCACATTCTATGAGCATCAACATCAAGTTCACCCACATGAGCACAAGCAACTTCAAGCCCAAGGTATGTTTTCACATCTTGAAGAAGCTTTGCTCAAAGACATGAGTCTGAGCAGCTTCATAAGATGTGATCACATCAAATGTAATCGAAAAATGGCAACCCATTTTGAGCTTAAGCGATAGTATGACCTATGATCAAATGTTCTCATTTGACTCCTAAATCAATATACTCAAACATAGGTGACCTAGTCACCGACCCTATCTAGATGAAGTACATATGTTTTGGAGTTTCTCTGCTTTTCTCATTGAGTTTTCTTGCTTTTCTTTCAAAAAAAAACTTCATCTAGCAATCTTTTCATTTCATTTCTTACATTCTTGTGTATATCTTTTTGGCTCTACTCAATTCCCTGAAAATCATTTACAAATTCATTGCAAATCTTTTGAAACATTCCTTGCAAAGTGAGCTGAATTATTTCTATATTTCCTTGGAATTAAACTCGGCGTCACCGACTTAAAACCTTCGGTCTGACCGAAAAAGGATCTGCCCTAAGTCTCTGACTTTCGGACTCACCGATCCATGTCAATTCGGTGTCTCCGATTTACATTCCCCAGGATATCATCTTCTGCAGTTCCACTAAATGATATATTCTGCATGTTTCTTATTGGACAAGTTGTGATTCTTAAGGATCCCATTTCCTTCCTTCCATCTTTCCCTGCCCTTCTGGTTTCTTGTCCTTTTCGGCACTTGATGTCAAAGGGAGAAGATTTAGGGGAGCTTAGGGAGATTGGAGGATAAGGGAGAAA
>JAHHZJ010006879.1:0-17548 GCA_021437245.1 Aegilops speltoides | reverse complement strand
TATTCCTGGCACACCAAAGGCCTGAACAATCATAAGTTTTTAGATCTAGATTCGCAATATCAGATTGCATCGGTTTTTTGTCCCTTCACAGCCCGAAATTCATTCCTCGTATTGTCAGGCCTCAATACTTGAGTTGTAGCTCATGTCAAGTGCAGACTCCTCATGTTGCGTTGCCGATAAGGTGTGAACCATCGACGATAGTTCTGTATGTATGCACGTTTGATCCGTCCGTCTCATTTCAGATCGTCAGTCTTCTCCCAGGTCACAACCTCTTGCCGTGAGTTTCGACGATCGTCACTTCGTCGCTGTGACAAATCACACATGGCTATCTTTAGTTGCAATGGTTGATGGGCACATGACTCAGAGGCTGAGTTCCATAACAGGTCGTGAAGAAGTGCTTTTCGGCCCGATGGGACAATTTGGCTAGAGCGTACTATTCACACAAATCATCAATCCTTCATCAAGGTCAAAGGCAGGTAATACACTCGCAGAGTGTGTACTCTAAGTTTAATGATTACTTTGTATATGAAGTCAGTTCCTATACTGTCGCAATTTGATATTTGACATGGAAATCGTACTCGTTATGATGAAATTCTCTAACTCTCCATTCAAGTGATATTAAGATAAGAAACGAGAAAAGATGAAAATTACAATTTCAGAGCCTATTACCATCTATGTTGTTAAGAATTGAAAATTGTTTATCGCCATTAAGAATTTGGCTTTTTGCAACTTTGCCGTTTTAAATGCAGTTATTCATCAGTTTACCCCACCGGAAGTTCCATCGATTGGCGGTGATATGGTGGTGGTATATGGCAACGGTGGATACGCCAGCGATGGGTATATGGATACATTCCGTGCATAAGCGGGGTAGATGCAGGCGATGATGAGAAGCAAGGCTAGCGACAACTTATGACGTAACTCAAATCTAAAGACTAGACTCTAAGCCAAGAACTGACTATATTCAACCAAATTAACAACGCAATACGAAAGATTATGAAAGGCTCAATTGGTTCGATATGACGACCTAACCCTATTTTTTTGGCTTTTTCGTGGATTAGGTATGAAGAATGATGATCTAAACTATTTAAATCTAGTAAATCTCACCGAGCAACTCGGAAATGATACCACTTGATAGAGGCAAAGGTGTCCCGCTCTTCGATGAGATGGTGGATTTCGCTTGGTAAGTCGACTGACTCCGACACGGACGGCGAGGACGCCGCTCTTAGCAATCGCTAAACCAATCCGAGGTTATCGATTCGAAGCACGATCAACCGACCACGAGGGTCTATTTCTGCGCAAACGAGAACAAGCAAGAAACGAGATTGCAACTGGATATTGCAATATAAGATGAAAGCTTTATTGATCAGGTGGGGTTCTCGGACTTTGTCCGTCGCTAACACAAACGAAAGTACGCAGTTGCGCATGGCAACTTTGATCTAAACAAAACCTAAGTCTAAACGGTCCCTAAGGGCGTATATGGAGGAAGAGGGTGAATTTCGGGCCTCTGGTGGAGGGTCCAAACTAACCCTATCTCTTGTTTCCCACATACCGACTCTAAAAATAGCCTATACTAATGTATTTCGAAATTACATGGCCTGGCTCCAATTAGGTGACAAGACTCAGAATAGCCTATGGACTAATATTATGAAGTGGCATCTTGTATATTTCGTCCAAGGCTTCATGCACTCTTATGGTGGCTTCAAAGTCCGATCATCACTTGTAACTCCGTTTGATCTCATATGCCATCAACTCCATGTGTTCTTGCTCCAATGTTCATCCTTCTCAAGTTGCCCTTCATTTGTAAGCAAAACAAATGTATCCAATTTAGCAGATCATATTCTCATGAAATTAGAATCATTACCAAGAAACCAAAGTACCGTAATTTAGTTGGATGCGCGAGCTCTAGTAATTGGTCCAAGAAGGTAAGAAAAGGGCGGTGTAACAATGGTATTGATGTCCCATCATGACCGCCTCAAAATTTTATGTCCTCTATAGTGAGGATATCGCTTCGATATATATGATCCATGCCAGAATGCCCTTTGTTCTTGGCTTTCACGCCCATGAGTTACGATGATCCGCGAAAACAAGGAGAATAAGTATATAGCCACGGATTTTCTTCAATTTAAGGCCAAATGAGATCGCCTGATCATAAAGCATCCGCATGAAGTGTCACGGGGACAATTCTTGCACATAATTTCCTTTAAGAGAAGTGAATGGTTGTAAACTTGTCAAAAACAGATAATCCTTGGTTTATAAACCCTTGGCCTTATTAGGGTTCCGGTGGAAATAGAGATTTTTTAGGTTTCCACCGAGGAGGTAGTATTGGTCCGAACGGACCAATGGCAAAATTATACCCTTTAGTGAACATGTCATTCTGGTTCTTTTCGGTTTTGCTAGGGGCCAAAAATTTTTTTTGTTTAATTTCTTACTTTAATGCTCTACGTGATGCACGCTTGTTTGGTAACCTTGGAAGTGCACCTGCACCGATCGAGTATCTTTTTCTGGCTATGTTGTTACTCCACAGGAATTGAAGTTGATAAAGCCAAGATTGAAGCTATTGAGAGTTGGTCAGCAGCCCAAAACGGTCACACAAGGGAGAGTTTTGGCCTCGGTTTCTATAGGCGTAGAGAAATTTCAGCACCATTGCTGCACTCTCAATGAGCTTACAAAGAAGGATGTGCTCTTTGTTTGGGGTACCGCATGCAGAAGAAGCCTTCACGTATTGAAAGATAAGACACATGCCCTTTACTCCAACTTCCTGATTTTAATAAGACTTTGAGCTTGAATGTGATGCTAGTGGAATAGGATTAGAGGTGTTATTACAAGATGGCAAACTCTGCATACTTTTCCTCAAAAATTGAGGGCCTAGTCTAATTATTCTACTTATGATAAAGAATTATATGCTCTTGTTCGACTTTAGAAACATGGCAACATTATTTATGGCCCAAAGAATTTGTTATACATTCTGATCATGAATCTTTGAAACATATTAAAAGTCAAGCTAAACTGAATCGTAGAGACATGCTAAATGGGTTGAATTATTGAGACTTTCCTTATGTCATTAAACACAAGAAGGGTAAAGAAAATGTTATTGTCGATGCATTGTCTCGTCACGCTATACTATGCTTTCACAACTTGACTTCAAAATATTTGGGTTGGAGACCATCAAAGATCAATATGTGCATGATGCTGATTTTAAAGATGTATTGCGTAATTGTAAAGAAGGAAGAACATGGAACAAGTTTGTCGTTAATGATGGATTTGTGTTCCGCATGCTACATGCATTCCAGCTAGCTCCGCTCGTTTTTTGTTGCTGCAGAGGCGATGGAGGACTAATGGGACACTTTGAAGAAGACGGAGGACGACTTGCTACATTTTTTTGGCCAAAGATGAGACGGATGTTGAAGCTTTATTGCTCACAGACTACATGTCAAAAAGCTAAGTCACGACTCAATCCTCATGGTTTATATATACCTTTGCCTCGCACTCTAGTGTTCCTTGGGAGGATATATCGGATGGACTTTGTTTTAGGTTTACCTAGAACAAAGAAGGAGGGATAGCATATTGTTGTCGTGATAGATTCTCTAAAATGGCACACTTATACCATGTCATGTGCGATGATGTCATAATGTTGCTGATTTGTTCTTTTCGTGAAATTATTCGCTGTATGGTGTGCCAAATACTATTGTTTCAGATCGTGATACTAAATTTCTTAGCCACTTTGGAGATGTTTATGGGCTGTTAGACTAAACTGCTTTTAGTACTACTTGTCACCCCAAACCGATGGACAAACCAAGTAGTCAATAGAACATTGTCTACTATGCTTAGGGCTGTTCTAAAGAATAATAAGAAAATGTGGGAGGAATGCTTGCCTCATATTGAATTTGCTTATAATCGCTCATTGCATTCTACTACTAAGATGTGCCTTTGAAGTTGTGTATGGTTTCCACCGTGCACCTATTGATTTGTCGCTCTTCCATCTTCGGAGAAGGTTAATTTTGATGCTAAAGAACGTATTGAATTGATTTTAAAATGCATGAGTTAACTAAAACATTGAGCTTATGAATGCTAAATATAAACTTGCCGGAGATAAGGGTAGAAAACATGTTGTGTTTGCACCGAGATCTTGTTTGGTTACATTTATGAAGGATAGATTTGACTTCAAATCAAAGCTAATGCCACGCGGTTGCTGGTCCCTTTAAGGTGTTGGAGAAAGTAAATGATAATGCATATAAACTTGAGCTGCCCGCAGATTTTGGGGTTAGTCCCACTTTTAACATTGCGATTTAGCCATATTTGGGAGGAAGATGAACTTCGTCGAGGACGACTTCATTTCAAGAAGGAGGATGATGAGGACATCAATACAATTGTTACACCCACAGCCCTCGCCGCTATACATACCGACCACTATTAAAACAAGACGCCAACTAAATTACCGTGCACTTTGCATGATTCTAATGTTCATGAGAATATGATGTTTAAATTGGATACATTTGTTTAGCTTACAAATGAAGGGCCTAGCTTGGAGAAGGATGAACATTGAGCAAGAACAAGCATGGAGATGCATGCGGGGACAAGAATGGAGTTACAAGTGATGATTTGTGACTTGAAGCCACCATAATGAGGAAGCTTGGACTAATATACAAGATGCCACTTCATAAATTTCTGCCCAGAGAAGGTTTGTGCTATTCCTTATTATTGGGCCGTGCCCATGTAATTGAAATACATTAGTATAGGCTATTTTTAGAGTCCCAGATCTAAAAAGAGATAGGGTTAGTTTTGACCCTCCACCAAGGGCCACGAAATTCACCCTCTTCCTCCATATATACAGCCCTTAGGGCAACTGCTAGACTTTGGGTTTTGTTTAGATTAAAGTTCGCCTAATGCAACTTCACTGATTTCGCTTGTGTTCAACCACTGCATAAAGGCGCCACGTAACCCCACCGATCAATAAAGCCTTATCTTATATTCGCAATATCCGCATTGCAATCTCAGCTTGCTTGTTCTTCATTTCGCCGCAGAAAAAGCACTCGTGGTCAAGCCGATCGTTCTACGTCAATAACCTCGGAGTTGGTTTTAGCGACATGCCCTCCCATCACTGTAGTCTGATCGCCAAAGTCGATTTCCACCAGTTTAAATCCACCATCTCATCGAAAGATCGACACCTTTGCTCTATCGGGATGTCAATAGCTTCAAAACGAACGAAACGAGTTCTGATGAATTAGTTGTGGACAAAAACAAAAATCAGCCGGTCGGGCTTAAGGTTAACCGATGATCCCGGAGGTCCTGGACAGTTCGGTCCCGATGATCCGAGGAAATCCGATGATCCGGTTGTCAACAATGTTCGCTTTTGGCGCATGATTATCCGGACGTCCGGGCCGCCCTGATGATCCGGCTTGTCCGATGATCCGGTTTATCCGGATGACTGGAAGATGTCCGGATATCGTTAAGTCAACCCGCCGATTGCTTTCTAGGACGAATTTTTGCGGAAATGGATGATTTTCGGGGCAAACGAGATTTTGTGGATGAAGGTGGGAAATCAAAGATGTTAGATCCACTTGAAACCAGCAAATCCATGGATCAAAATCAACAAAACATCATCAAAACTAACAAATCACAAAAAATTTAAAATATTTTTGGTGGGGATTTTCGATTTTAGGACACAAAAGAAGGCTAGAAAATCCGTGAGGGCTCCAAAAAACGTGATCAACGTGGGCTCATGATACCGACATGATGTAGGGTGAACCCCATAGCTGCATTTATCTTTCACGTAGTTGAGTGGATCCTCGGAAAATGGCGAACACGGGAAGAACGGGAGAAATCGCCATAAACACTCAAGAACAAGTCCAAATCACACATCCACTAGACAATCAAACACACAAGATCACAAGGTACATGAACAATCAAAGGGAAAGATACAAGGTAGGTTCATCTCCAAGAGAGTTTGATGATATCCTAGATGGATCTTCCCCACAAGGGGGTCTTACGATATCCCGCTGGGATCTTTCCCAGATGGGCCCATTGGAGTAGTGGCTCCTCTCTCAAGAGTAGAGATAGAGCAAAGCTCATCAAGAATGAGCTATCACTTATAACCCTAGAAAGGAGGTGGAGAGGCCGAGGCCCAAGGGCTTAAGGTGATGGGTACACTCAAGCCGCCAAGTCACGACGCAGCGGGTCCTGACCGGAGTAGTGGCCCGGATGATCCGTCGGGTCCGATGATCCGCCATCATTCCCGATGATCCGGCCATTGGCAAAGCATTGTTCACGATTGTCCCGATGATCCGGAGGGGGACCTGATGCTGGAGCCTGGATGATCCGGGACGGGCGTCCGACGCCTGTTCGCTCCCCGCAGCCAAGCCCGCTTTTCCTTTCTTCCGCCTTCTTCCACAAGCGGATGGTGTAGTTGCCTTTACGCCATTCCTCCTGACATCCGTGAAGCTCCGGCTACCTATGCATGCATAACGTAAGGAGTGTTAGTAGTATACCATCTCGAGAGTGTCAAGAGCACGCTAAAGGAGATGATTCACCAGGTATGTAAAGTAGATGTCGCACGGTTACTTGCCAAATGGGCTCGATGTGTGAGTCTATAGGATGTTCTCATCAACGCTTATAGAATGGGACGATGTTCACTAAAACGGTTACATTTGTTGGTCTGAGTCCGTGTCTTAATTCAAGTAACCTTCATGCAAGCATGTATCCATAAAATACTCCGCCATACCAGAGTCTTGAAAATTCCTCAAATACGCTTCTAAAAGACTTGCCTCAGATATAAAGTTTCAACAACATAGATAGCTTCTATGATCTGGCACACATTTCTGTTTTAATGTTTATCTTAGCAAATTTCAAGTTTCAAAAGTGAATGACAGGTCTGATCGTGTCGATCCTGTCACAGATCCATTCTGCCTCACCAAGCAACTTTTGCACCAGTATTTGCCGGATCAGAAATATAAAGTTGAAAGTTGTTTACGTCATAAATGCCGCCGCCATCATCGCTACATCATCATCATCAGACCCACCACCAACCAGTTCCTTGCACCTGACGGTAAGATATATGGTAGGGGTGGCAAACGGTGGTGGTATATGGCAAATAAGCGTGGTATATGGATACGGATTCGGTTGTGTATGATAAGCGTGGTAGATATGTACGATGATGATGCGGGCGGCGGCGGACAACCATGCACCGTAACTCGAAATCTAAAAGACTAGACTCAAGACCAAAGAATCGTATTAATGATGCAACCGCAAATTCAACAACGCAAATACGTAAAAGATTATGCAAAGGCCTTTTATTGGTTCGGATATGATGACTTAACCCTAATTTTTTTTTGGCTTTTTCGCGGATGAGGTATGAAGAATGACTGATCCAACTACAAAATCAGAAATCTCACCGAGCAACCCGGAAATCTGATACCACTTGATAGAGGCAAAGGTGTCCGGTTTTCATGAGATGGTGGATTTCGCCAGGAAGTCGACTTGACGATCCGACCACGACGTGGCGAGGACGTCACTAGCAATCGCTAAACCAACTCCGGAGGTTATCGACTACCACGAGCATCGCATCAACCCGACTCACGAGGGTCTATTTCCTCATGAGCAAACAAGAACAAGCAAGAAACTGAGATTGCAATCTGGATATTGCGAATATAAGATGAAAGCTTTATTGATCAAGGTGGGGTTCGCGGACGCTTTGTCCGGTCAAGGAACACAAACGAAAGTACGCTAAGTTGCAAATGGCGGCTAACTTTTGATCTAAACAAAACCTAAGTCTAAACGGTGCCCTAGGGCTGTATATATATGGAAGAGGGGTGAATTTCGTGGCCCTGGTGGAGGGGTCCAAACTAACCCTATCTCTTGTTTCCACACACGGACTCTAAAAAATAGCCTATACTAATGTATTTCGAAATTACATGGGCCCGCCCAATAATTAGGTGACGCAAGATTCCAGAATAGCCTATGGACTAATATTATGAAGTGGCATCTTGTATATTTCTGTCCAAGGCTTCATGCACTCCTTATGGTGGCTTCAAAGTCCTCATCACTTGTAACTCCGTTTGATCTCCTTAAGCATGCCATCAACTCCATGTGTGTTCTTGCTCCAATGTTCATCCTTCTCCAAGCTAGGCCCTTCATTTGTAAGCAAAACAAATGTATCCAATTTAGGCAAAGATCATATTCTCATGAATATTAGAATCATTACCAAGAAACCAGTACTGTAATTTAGTTATGTGGCGCGAGCTCTAGTAATTGGTCCAAGATGTATAGCAGCAGGGGTCAGGGTGTAACAATGGTATTGATGTCCTCATCATGACCGCCCTAAAATTTTATGTCTCTAGTGAGGATATCGCTTCCGTGACATATATTGACCCATGCCAGAATGCCCTTTTGTTCTGGCTTTCACGCCCATGAGTTACAAAGATGATCCGCCAAAACAAGGAGGATAAGGTATATAGCCATCGGATTTTTTCAATTTAAGGCCAAATGAGATCGCCCGGATCATAAAGCATCCGCAGAATGTAGGTTTGTCCCTACCTGGGGACTAATGTCTATAAGCAACATAATCTTCAATTTCTTTAAGAGAAAGTGCCAATGGGTTCGTAAACTTGTCCTGAAAACAAATGATTTAATGACGTTCTTGACTTTCAGGGCAAAAAGTCCCGCTTAAGGCCTTATTGAGGGTACCGCCTCCCGGGCGCAAGTAGAGAGTATTTTATGGATTCAAGACGCTTGTCAGCGAGCAGTTTGAGTACTTTGAGTCCACACGGACCAATGACAAAATTATGACCGCTTTAGTGAACATCTCCGTCCATTCTGTAAGGCCCTGAAAGTACTTCATTTTCGTATGCGGGCTCCTGATCAGCCCCAAATATTCTTGTCTTTATAGTGAGATATCGCTTCCACATATATATTGACGATGCCGAATGCCCTATTGTTCTTCGCCACGCCGCATGAGTTACAACATGCCATCCAAAGGATAACAAGGAGAATAAGGCATACACCGCTGGATTTTCTTCAATTTATGGCCAAATGAGATCGCCTGATCATAGAGCTTCGCAGAAGAAGGTACGCTTGTCCCTCCATGGGGGCTAATGTCTATAAGCAACATAATCTCAAGTTCCTTCAAAAGGAAGTGCCAATGGGTTCGTAAACTTGTCCAAAAAAAACGCATTTAATGATGTTCTTTGACTTTAGGGCAAAATTTCGCTTAAGGTCAGAGGGCACTGGCCTCCTAGCGCAAGAGGAGTATTTTCTAGATTCGCATACCAGAAGCGAGCAATTAGAGTACTTGTGGGTCCCACACGACTAATGACAAAATTATGACCGCTTTAGTGAACATCTCATTCATTCTATGGCGCCCTGAAAGTACATCATTTTCAGCGGTTGACCCTTTTGTCCTCCATAGTGGAGATATCGCTTCCACATATATATCGACCCATGCCAGAATGCCCTTTGTTCTGGCTTTCATGCGATGAGTTACAACATGCGATCCGTAAAACAAGGAGAATAAGGTATATGGATTTTTTCAATTTAAGGCCAAATGATATTGCCTGATCATAGAGCATCCGCAGAAGGTATGTCCATCCCTACTAGGGGGCTAATGTCTATACACAACATAATGTCTTGAATTTCCTTCAAAAGAAAGCCAATGGGTTCAAACTTGTCCTAAAAACAAATGATTTAATGATGTTCTTTGACTTTCAAAAAAAGTCCCGCTATAGATTTCGTGGATTCCCGCCTCCTAGCGCAAGCGAGAGTATTTTATGGATTCGCACGCTTGCCGTGAGTGCTGAGTACTTCTGGGTCCGACCGAATGACAAAATTATGACCGCTATTGAACATCCGTCTGCTCTATGGCAGTCCTGAAAGTACTTCATTTCTCGGCGCTTTTTGCCCGACCGCCTAAAAAATTCTTCTCCTATAGTGAGATATCGCCACATATATATCGACCGATGCCGTGAATGCCCTTTGTTCTTGGTTTTCACGCGATGAGTTACAAAGATGCCATCCGTGAGAACAAGGAGAATAAGGCATATAGTCACTGGTTTTTTCAATTTACGCCAAATGAGATTGCCTTGATCATAGAGCATCCGCAGAAGGTACGCTTGTCCCTACCAGGGGGCTAATATCTATAAGCAACATAATCCGTCAAGTTCCTTCAAAAGGAAGTGCCAATGGGTTTAGAAACTTGTCCGAAAACAAATGATTTAATGATGTTCTTTTTACTTTAGGGCAAATGTCCCGCTAAGGTCAGATTTGAGGGTACCCGGCCTCCCGCGCAAGCGAGTATTTTCTAGATTCGCATGCTTGCCACGAGCAAATAGAGTACTTGTGGTCTGACACGACTCAATGACAAAATTATGACCGCTTTTAGTGAACATATGTCCATTCTATGGCAGTCCTTGAAAGTACTTCATTTTCTCGGCGCTATTTTGACCTCTCAAAATTTTTGTTCTATAGTGAGATATCGCTTCACATATATATCGATCCACGCCAGAATGCCCTTTGTTCTTGGCCACGCCGATGAGTTACAAATGCATCCGAAAACAAGGAGAATAAGGCATATAGCCGGATTTTCTTCAATTTAAGGCCAAATGAGATCGCCTTGATCATAGAGCATCCGCAGAAGGTATGTTTGTCCCTACCGGCTAATGTCTATAAGCAACATAGTCTCAATGAATTTCCTTCAAAAGAAAGTGCCAATGGGTTCGTAAACTTGTCCAAAAACAATGACGTAATGATGTTTGACTTTGGCGTCATATTTTTGAGGGTACCGCCTCCCCGGGCGCAAGCGAGAGTATTTTCGATTCGCACGCTTGTCATGAGCAGTTTGAGTACTTCGGTCCGACACGGACCAATGACAAAAATATGACCGCTAGTGAACATCTATCCATTCTATGGCGCCCTGAAAGTACTTCATTTTCTTGTGCGCTGGCTCGCATCGCCAAAGATTTTGTCCTCTATAGTGGAGATATCGTTTCCACATATATATTGACCGATGAATGCCCTTTGTTCTGGCTTTCACGCCGCATGAGTTACAAAGATGCCATCCGTGAGAATAAGGAGAATAATTCATAGTCACTGGTTTTTCAATTTACGCCAAATGAGATCGCCTTCATAGAGCATCCGCAGAAGGTACGCTTGTCCCTACCAGGGGGGCTAATGTCTATACGCAACATAATCTCTCGAAGTTCCTTCAAAAGGAAGTGCCAATGGGTTCAGAAACTTGTCTGAAAAACAGCGATGAATGATGTTCTTTTACTTTTAGGGGCAAAATGTCCTGCTTCAGGCCGTATTTGAGGATACTCCAGGTCTCCTGGCGCAAGCGGGGAGTATTTTCTAGATTCGCATGCTTGCCGCAAGCAGTTAGAGTACTTGTGGGTCCGACACGGACTCTGAATGAGAAAATTATGACCATTTTAGTGAACATCCGTCCATTCTATGGCAGCCCTGAAAGTACTTCATTTTCGCACTTTTGCCGATCACCAAAATTTCTTGTCCTCTATAGTGAGATATCGCTTCCCCATATATTTCGACCCATGCCAGAATGCCCTTTTGTTCTTGGCTTTCACGCGCATGAAAGATGCGATCCGCGAAAACAAGGAGAATAAGGCATATAGTCATGGATTTTCTTCAATTTAAGGCCAAATGTGATTGCCCGATCATAGAGCATCGCAGAATGTATGTTTGTCCCTACCAGGGGGCTAATGTCTATAAGCAAGATAATCTCTAATTTCCTTCAAAAGAAAGTGCCAATGGGTTCGTAAACTTGTCTCCAAAACAGCGATTTAATGACGTTTTTTGACTTTCGGCAAAAAGTCCTGCTTAAGGCCTTATTGAGGGTACCCGCCTCCCGCGCAAGCAGAGAGTATTTATGGATTCAAGACGCCGCGAAGCGCTTGAGTATCATGGGTCCGACACGACTAATGACAAAATTATGACCGCTTAGTGAACATCCGTCCATTCTATGCCGCCCTGAAAGTACTTATTTTCTGCGCTTTTTTGCCCTGATCGCCTAAAATTTTGTCCTATATAGTGGAGATATCGCTTCCACATATATATTGATAGATGCCAGAATGCCCTTTTGTTCTTGGCTTTCACGCAAGATGAGTTACAACATGCCATCCGTGATAACAAGGAAAATAAGGCATATAGCCGATTTTCTTTTCAATTTACGCCAAATGAGATCGCCTGGATCATAGAGCATATGCGAAGGCACGCTTGTCCTACCAGGGGGCTAAACTTATAAGCAACATAATCTCAGTTCCTTCAAAAGGAAGTGCCATGGTTCGTAAACTTGTCTCAAAACAACGATTTAATGAGGTTCTTTGACTTTAGCAAAATGTCCTCTTAAGGTCGTATTCGAGGGTACTGGCCTTCTAGCTAAGAAGGGGAGTATTTTCTAGATTCGCATGCTTGCCGTAGCGCTAGAGTATTTATGTCCCATACGGACCAATGAGAAAATTATGACCGCTTTAGTGAACATATGTCCATTCTATGGCAATCCTTAAAGTACATCATTTTCTTGTGCGCTTTTTTGCATCACCCCAAATTTTCTTGTCCTCTATAGTGGAGATATCGCTTCCACATATATATCGACTGCCATGAATGCCTTTTGTTCTTGGCTTACGCCGCATGAGTTACAAAGATGCGATCCCGCCGAAACAAGGAGAATAAGGCATATACCGCTGATTTTCTTCATTTTGCCAAATGATCGCCTCGATCATAGAGCATCTCGCAGAATGTATGTTTGTCCCTACCAGGGGGCTTATATCTATAAGCCAGATAATCTCTCGAATTTCCTTCAAAAGAAAGTGCCAATGGGTTCGTAAACTTGTCTCAAAAACAGCTGATTTAATGACGCTTGACTTTCGGGGCAAAAAGTCCGCTAAGGTCAGATGAGGGTACCGCCTCCGGGCGCGTTTGAGATATTTATGGATTCGCATGCTTGCCGCGGCGCTTTGAGGAGTACTTCGGTCCACACGACCAATGACAAAATTATGACCGCGAACATCCGTTTATTCTATGGCAAAGGATGGAGCATCCTATGGACATCACCACATCAAGAGCCCATTTGGCAAGTGACACGCGACATCTACTTTACATACACAAAGGTGAATCATCTCCTTTACACGCGCTCACTTGACACCGAGGATGGTATACTACACCGACACCCTTACGTGCATGCATAGGTATTGTCTGAGCTTCACGGATGTCAAGGAGGAGTAAGCGCCGAACGACTACACCATCCGCGAGGAAGCGGAAGAGAAGACGGAAGAAAGGAGAGAAGCCGAGCTACCGCAGGAGCCAGTTTGACGTCCGACCGGGCCAATCGATCATCCGGCTCACCGGATCATCCGGGTCCTCCGGATCATCCGCCGACAATCGCCCGAAGACACCGTGGCCGCCCGACGGCCGGATCATCCGGACGGTCGCCGGATCATCCGGACCTCGACACTTGATCATCCGCCACCATCCGGATCATCCCGACCTCAAGGCGTGACTTGGGCCAAGCCTGTACCCTTCACCACTTCACCCTCCTTCGCCCTTGGGCTATAAATAGACCCTCCACCTCCTTTCTAGGGTTAGCAAAGTGATAGCTCATTCTTAGGTGAGCTTTGTTCTACCTATCTCTACTTGAGAGAGAGAGACCACTACTCCATTGGAGGCCAAGACCCATCTAGGAGAAGATCCCAGGATATCATCAAGACCTTGTGGGAAGATCCATCTAGGATATCATCAAGACCTCCTCTTGGAGATGAACCTTACCTTGTATCTTTCCCTTGTTGTTCATGTACCTGTGATCTTGTGTGTTTGATTGTCTAGTGGATGTGGATTTGGACTTGTTCTTGAGTGTTCCCTCAGGATTTCTCCCCGTGTGTTCTTCGAGGATCCCACTCCAAACGTGAAAGATCGCCGCTATAGGGTTCCACCTCACATCATATGGTATCATGAGCCACGTTGATCACGCTTTGGAGCCCTCCCACCGCTTTTCTAGCCTTCTTTGCTTGATTTTGTCCTAAAATCCGAAAATCCCACCAAAATAGCCCAAATTTTTGTGATTTGTTGTTTGATGATGTTGATTTGATCCATGGATTTGTTTTTCATGATCTAGCATCTCCCAAGTTTCCCACCTTCCATCCACAAAATCTCCTCAATTTTGCCTCAAATCATCCATTTCGCCAAAAATCGTCCCCGAGAGCAAATCCTTGATGGTTGATCATTCGATCATCCGACCATTCGATCATCCGATCGCCGATCATCCCAAGCCCGATCATTCGACGCCTCGGACGTCCGGATAAATCACCAAAAAAATGTAACCGGCAACGATTTAACCGGATCATCCGATTTTCCGATCATCCATCGAAGCCGGATCATCCGGATTTCCTCCCGATCATCCGGTTACTCTTGAAACCGACCGCTGATTTTTGTTTTGTCCATAACTAATTCATCCGAACTCCGATTTGACGTTTAGCTCGTTGAAGCTATTGACATCCCCTTCTCGATAGAGGCAAAGGTGTCCCGCCTTCGATGAGATGGTGGATTTTGGTGGAAGTCGATTTTGACGATCCGACTACGAACGGGAGGACGCCGCGCCTTTAGCAATCGCTAAACCAACTCGAGAGGTTATATCGCGCCGAGCACGCATCAACTCCGACCACGAGGGTCTGCTTCGCGAGCAAATGAAGAACAAGCAAGAAATTGAGATTGCAACTGATATTATGTAATATAAGATGAAAGCTTTATTGATCGTGGGGTTCTGCGACGCTTTGTCCGGTCGCTGAACACAAACGGCGCACGCCGTTGCAGCTAAGGCTAACTTTAATCTAAACAAAACCCAAAGTCTAAACGTGCTCTAAGGGCTGTATGGAGGAAGAGAATTTCTGGCCCTTGGTGGAGGGTCCAAACTAACCCTATCTCTTGTTGTTTCATAGATACGGACTTAAAAAATAGCCTATACTAATGTATTTCGAAATTACATGGGCCTGCCCAATAATAAGGTGACGAGCACTAGAATAGCCTCTCGACGAAATTTATGAAGTGGCATCTTGTATATTTCGTCCAAGGCTTCATGCACTCATTATGGTGGCTTCAAAGTCCCCAAATCATCACTTGTAACTCCATTCTTGTCCTCTTGCAAGATGCCATCATCTCCATGCTTGTTCTTGCTCCAATGTTCATCCTTCTCCAAGCTAGGCCCTTCATTTGTAAGCAAAACAAATGTATCCAATTTAGGCAAGATCATATTCTCATGAACATTAGAATCATTACCAAGAAACGAAAGTACCGTAATTTAGTTGGCGCATGAGCTCTAGTAATTGGTCCAAGATGTATAGCAATAGGGGCTGTGGGTGTAACAATTGTATTGATGCCCTCATCATCCTCCTTCTTGAAATGAAGTCGCCCTCGACGGAAGTTCATCTTCTCACCAAAATATGGCTTCAAACTGCAATGTTAAAAGTGGACTAACCCCAAAATCAGAGCAGCTCAAGTTTATATGCATTATCATTTACTTTCTCCAACACCTTAAAGGGACCAGCAAGACGTGGTATTAGTTTTGATTTGGCGCAGTCAGAAATCTATCCTCACGCAAATGTAACCAAACAAGATCTCCAGTGCAAACACAACATGTTTTCACCCTTATCTCCAAAGAAGTTTATATTTAGCATTCATACGCCAATGTTTTCCTTAGTTAACTCCATGCATTTTTAAAATCAATTCAGCACGCTTTAGCATCAAAATTAACCTTCTCCCAAGATGGAAGAGGCAACAAATCAATAGGTGCACGAGGTAGGAAACCATACACAACTTCAAAAGGGCACATCTTAGTAGTAGAATGCAATGAACGATTATAAGCAAATTCAATATGAGGCAAGCATTCCTCCCACATTTTCTTATTATTCTTTAGAACAGCCCTAAGCATAGTAGACAATGTTCTATCGACTACTTCATTTGTCCATCATTAGTGACAAGTAGTAAAAAGCGTTTAGTCCCCAACTTAGCCCATAAACATCTCCAAAAGTGGCTAAGAAATTTAGTATCACGATCTGAAACAATAGTATTTGGCACACCATGCAAGCTTAATAATTTCAAAAGAACAAATCAGAACATCGACAAAGATCATCGCTTATGACATGGTATAAAGTGTGCCATTTTCTAGAATCTATCCACGACAACAAATATGTTATCCTCCCTTCTTGTTCTAGGTAAACCTAAAACAAAGTCCATAGATATATCCTCCCAAGGAACACTAGGTACAGTAAAGGTATATATAAACCATGAGGATTGAGTCGTGACTTAGCTTTTTGACATGTAGTACAATGAGCAATAAAACGCCAACATCCCCGCCTCATTCCAAAAGAAATGTGTAGCAAGTACCTCCGCCTTCTTCACGCCCAAAGTGTCCCATTAGTCCTCCTCCATGCCTAATGCAACAACAAAAGACTAACGGAGCTAGCCGAATGCATAGCTTGTTAGCACTTAACACAAATCCATCATTAACGACAAACTTGTTCCATGTTCTTCCTTCTTACAATTCTGCAATACATCTTTAAAATCAAGATCATGCACATATTGATCTTTGATGGTCTCCAACCCAAATATTTTGAAGTCAAGTTGTGAAAGCATAGTATAGCTGACGTAGACAATGCATCGCTAATAACATTTTCTTTACCCTTCTTGTGTTTAATGACATAAGGGAAAGTCTCAATGAATTCAACCCATTTAGCATGTCTACTTATTCAGTTTAGCTTGACTTTTAATATGTTTCAAAGATTCATGATCAGAATGTATAACAAATTCTTTGGGCTATAAATAATGTTGCCATGTTTCTAAAGTCCCAACAAGAGCATATAATTCTTATCATAAGTAGAATAATTCTTACTAGGCCCACTCAATTTTTTTCGTAAAAGTATGCAACAGTTTTGCCATCTTGTAACACACCTCCTAATCCAATTCCACTAGCATCACATTCAAGCTCAAAAGTCTTAGTAAAATCGAAGTTGGAGTAAAGGAGCATGTGTCAACTTATCTTCAATACCGTGAAGGCTTCTTCCGTATGGCACCCCCAAACAAAAGGCACATCCTTTGTAAGCTCATTGAGAGGTGCAGAATGGTGCTGAAATTCTCACAAACGCCGAAACCACGAGGCCAAGGAAACTCCTCACTTGTGTGACCGCTTGGGTCGCGCCAACTCTCAATAGCTTCAATCTTGGCTTTATCAACTTCAATTCCTCGGAGTAACAACATAGCTAAGAAAAGATACTTTCAGTAAAAGGTGCACTTCCCAAGGTTACCAAACAAACGCGGCATCACGAGCATTAAAAACAGCATAAATGTTCCAAATGTTCTTCCAAAGATTTGCTATAAATCAAGATATCATCAAAATAGACTACCACAAATCGCCCAATGAAAGCACGTGAAAACTTCATTCATTAATCTCATGAAAGTACTAGGTGCATTAGTTAACCCAAAAGGCATGACTAACCACTCATATAATCCAAACTTAGTTTTAAATGTTGTTTTCCATTCATCTCCCAATTTCATACGAATT
>JAHHZJ010006876.1:0-10738 GCA_021437245.1 Aegilops speltoides | reverse complement strand
AAACCAAGAGAACCCGGACAAAACGCCTTTCCCACCGGAGACTTTGAACGGTAGACCACAATCCCTTCATGGATTTCTCGTAAGATTTCACAGCCTTTCCTCAGAGAAACACAACGTTGAAATGCCCTCGATTAATCGCAATGATGCAATTCACCATTGACAATCATCATAGACTTGGATCCCGGACTATCGTCGCAAAATCTCATCCTCCGAACTCTCCCGTTCATGTACGCAAGATAAGGAACTGTCCAATCCGGAATGACATGCGTGGCTGCCACCAATTGGGCCTCCGGATCAGAATAGCCAACCGCTTCACGGAGCTTGATGACGGGTTGTGCAACACATCAAGAAAGGCATTAGGCGGACCGTTTCGCTGAGAACCCAACCGCTTAAAGCATCCGCCGCTTCATTCTTTCGACGTCCACGGATCCACTTGATAACCCTTGAAGTGACCCGCAATATTATCCACCACGATTTATATGCGCCATGAGCGGTCCTTAGAATCCCAAGTGCCGACACCTGTTGAGCCACGAGGTCCGAGTCACCGCACTTAACCCGCTTAAGTTCATCTCTTTAGCCATCCGGATACCATGGAGCATGGCTTCAGACTCAGCTGCATTATTAGTACAATGGAAGATTAAGCGGAGAACATAACAAAACTTATCACCTCGGGGAAGAATACGACTCACCCCTAGCTTCGAATTGCTCGGATCCATCAAAATGGATAGTCCAATATGCGTGATCCGCTTCTTCCGGTGCTTAACTCCGGCCCAATCATTGATGAAATCAACAAGTGCTTGAGACTTCACCGCCCCGAGGCACGATTTCAATCCGGGTGGCCCAAGCTCTATAGCCCACTTTGGCAATCCGCCAGCGCCCCGTTCTGATGATATCACCCAAGGGAGCTGAATCGACCATCGTGATGGGGTGCCCTTGAAAATACCGCTCAACTTCCGCTTGCCATGAAACTCCATATACCGCTTCGCCAATGTGGATACCTTTGCTTGACTCAATAAGCACCTCGCATATAATAAACCGCCGCTGAACCAGATATTCCTTGCTCGCCTCCTTGCACTCCACCACAATAGCTATGCTAACGCCCGAGCATTGGCCGCCACGATAACAATAACGGCTCTTGTCGATCGGAGCCACAAGAACGGGCGGATTGTCTAATTGCCGCTTTGTCCTCCAATGCTTCATCGACCGGACTCCGATGAATTGATTTGTCTTTCTCAAGATCTGGCAAAGGGATAGCCTCCCGAGGCGGCTAATAAACCGCTCATGGCGATCCGCCCGCCAAACGCGAACATCGGATACACTTCGTTTAGCCAGGAGGTGATGGCCGTAATCTTCTCCGGATTAGCCTCACCTCTATTAGACACAAGAAAACCAAGTAACTTACTCCGCCGAACACCAAAGACACATTTGGCCGGTTAAGCATCATCTTGTAAACTCGCAAGTTGTCAAAGGTTTCTTCAAATCATCCACCGCCTCCTTCTCGCCTTGACTTGACTACAATATCATCCACATAGGCGCGTACATTGAGGCCGATCTGCTCATGCAGCAATTTCGAACACCTGATAAGTGGTTTGGCACTTTTGAGCCCAAAGGGCATAGATACATAGCGAAGGCTCCAAAGGGAGTAATGAACGCTTCTCCTCGTCCTAAACCACCATTTTGATCCGATGATATCCGAATATGCATCCAAAAACTTAAACGCCACAACCCGCCGTGGCATCAATGATCCGGTCAATGCGGGAGGGCAAAGGATCCCCGGACAAGCCCTATTAAGATCCGTAATCCACACACATACACCAAGTGCCGCTTTTAAGAACCAGCACCGGATTAGCAAGCCACTCGATGAAACACTCAATGATAAAACCAGCCGCTAAGAGCCCGCCACTTCTCTCCAATGGCTTTGTGCTCTTTCTTCATTAAACCGGGCGGAGAAATTGCTTCACCGGTTTGTACTTAGGATCCACACAAGAGTGTGTTCCAGTTCCCCTGCACACCCGCATGTCGGTTTCCATACAAAATGTCCCGATTCTCACGGATGAACCTCGATGAGCCGCTTCCTATTTAGGGTCCAAGTTGGCACCGACAAGGAACTGCTTGATGAATCGCCGCACGGTCAACAAGCTTGGTCTCACGCCGATTTGAACTTCAGATCCAATCATGCTCGTGGTCGGCTTCTTCAAAGGGGTCATGTCCACGGATCAACATTGTCCTTATAATACTTCAACCTCCTCGGCACAAACCGACTCGCATAAGCCGATCACCTTCCTCACACTCCAAATCAACCTTACGGCTCCCATGAACCGTTATTGTCCCCTTGTAACCCGCATCTTGAGCTGCAAGTAGACATAACAGGCCGCCATGAATTTGCTATAAGCCGCCGCCCAAACAAGGCGTGATACGGCTCCGGATCTTCACCACGCCAAAGGTTAGTTTTTCGGATCGAGAATCATGCTCGTCCCCAAAAGCCATGTCCAGGCTATCTTACCAAGGATATGTTGATTTGCCGTGCACCACACCATGGAACACCGTTTGACGGCCGGAGATCTTTGTCTATTAGCCCCATGCGCGGAATGTCTCATAGTATAGGATGTTAATACGCTTCCTCCATCCATGAGTACCTTGGTGAATTTATAACCTCCCACCCGAGGGTCTACCACTATCGAGCTGGGCCCGGATTGTCAACCCGGGTGGGTGGTCCTCCCCGCCCACACGATAGGCCGCCCGACCAGCGAAGTAACATGGTACGCCGTTCAACAGAGTTCACGCCGCCAGGAGTTTTCGCGCCGAAACCGGATCCTCAACCGCCTCACTCCACGGTCATACCGAAGGCATTAGAGTTTTTGAACTCCTGCATAATATAACAATCCTTCCAAAGGTGGTTAGTCGGCGCCTCCTTCGTCTCCTGCTTTTGGGCAAGGCTGATTCAACAAATAATTCAAACGATCCGCGTAGGGATTTGGAGCCCCATTACGATTTGCCGCTTACCGCCCCGACCCCTGCCCCTGCATTAGTGTTAGCCACAAAGTCCATGCTGCCATCCGCTTTACGCTTGCCTCCGCTTCCATGACTCCCGGTTTGTACTGCCGCTTCTTGGAGTTGCTATTCTTCTTTCCTTCCTCGCTTCATCATCATCGCCTCGTATCCTTGGTACTATCCGGAAAGCATACTTCACTAAAGCGCCATGAGAGTTCCATGTCATTGCAAAACCGCCTAGCGCCCAATTTCAATTTTAAAGGCTTAAACCGACGCTGTCTCCGTGGTTAAGATCGCAGAGTCAAGATTGATTCTGCTGACGATGCAAGACTTCCAAAACGCCGGCATCAATGGGTTGTTGATTCTCCGCCTCCAACACAAGCCGCCGGTCTACTATGGACTTGGGCTGCTTACACGTATCTTTAAAATTTGATAAACCGGCCCGAATCGGCCCATGAGCGATAGAATTGGGCGGGTGCTCTTCAACCAAGCACGGGTCGGCCTTCAAGCATCATGGTGAAGTACTTTGCACACGGGTCTCATCCACATCTAGCATCTCCATGGCCATCTCATAACTCTCTACCCACGCTCCGGAGATAAATCAGCGGTAATTCGCACCTTGCGGACCCTTGAAATCTTTTGGGCAGGCGACATTGCGAAAGCGGGACTAAACAAGGCACCCCAAAGCGGATGCGACGCCGCCCGCAGTGGTAGGGAAAACCGTGAAGCTGGTTCGCCTCTCGCTAACTCGCCTCCTTCGGTTCCGCCCGTCCACCACATCCCGAGCATCGCAACCCACCGCCGGTTATTGCCACGGGCAGCCACGGCCTGGTTGTCGATATGGCCGGTTCATCAATGCACCCGCTATAGTTCGCTTGGACGAGGTGTGGAGGAATCCGATCGCGCTGTATGAATATGCCTCTGAATCAGGCGTCCGGAGAAGTTCCTTAACCCGCTGCCTCTATCGCTATGGAGAACCCTTCGACCGATAGTTTCTAATCGCGCATAGCTGCAACAAGATTGTCCATAGGATTAGAATAATGACCCGGGTGTCTGAACCCGGAGGAAACACAATGTTCGTGAGGAGGTTCCATCAGCAGGGTTGGACCGCTTCGCCCCGGTGCCTCGATTCGCTTGCTCGGTACCATGGGATTACCGGGTCCAGCCCAAGGTGAAAGAGATTTCGAGGGTCAAACCCAACGGCAGGCGGATTCGGCTTCCGCTCAAAACCTCCCGTGATGCGCTCGTCAAGCATGAGCTTATAGGCTCGCGCCCAAAGCGCCCGCTCGCAGCCTATCCTGCCTTTTCGCCAGATCCGCTGGCTTGTAAGATCCGCCTCTCACCTTTGCAATTCGATCTTGGGCCTCCGATCCTGGATTGGTTCGCCATAAGCGCTAGTGCATCAAACAAAGTCGAAGAATTTGAACCGCGCGACAAGGCCTTCCTGCCTCGCTGCCGCCGCGATCCGGAGGTATCGCCACGGCGGTCGAAGAGTCATTCGCCACGTGCCGCCATGAATATTCCAACCCGTTGATCTGATCTCGGGGTCCAATATGCCGCCATCGTAACAGCCCCTAACCTGGTCGTTTGCAACCGGTATAGCGATTCGGCTCCGTCGAGGACTCCCACCGAATAGACGACGGTCTCGCTACAGTGTTCGACTTGCCCTCACGCTTCCTCCGTGGGATCACTCCGGACGAAGGCACGCTTCACGCCGGTTTAGCCTGTAAATCTACACGCTGAGCCGCTCTACGAGGTCTGTGTCCGCCAGCCCAGGCTCACCGATCTTGCCGATGAAAACGGACGCCACCAAAGGGACCCGACCAGATTCATTGAATGGCCTAGGGACCCCATCCCGCGCCCGATTTAGATCTTGCCACGACACTTTGGTCATCCGCCCACAGCATAGCCTTTCGAGTCCTTTGAGCTTACCTCCAAGATTGTCAAACCATCGGCAGATAGCCCCACTTGGCGCCAACCGTCAGGATTTGTCAGCAGATGTCCTAGTGAAAGGACTTAGTCGTGGAGCCATCGCCACGGTTAACTTGAAAGTTAAAGCGACACAAAGACACGAGGGTTTATACTAGTTCGCCCCTTCGATGAAGGTAAAAGCCAAGTCTAGTTATCGTTGTTCGTTTGGAACCGCCGGTCGCCCCTTTATATACACGGTGACGCCTTGCGGTCTGATAGAGTCCCAACCGTTCACATCAGATCCTGCTGGTATCCCCTATTCCTAACTTACAATACAAGTTTAATATCATGCCTTTACGCTACAGTTTTAAATCACTACGTGCCATGGGCCTTCATCTCCACATTATAATGAAGTTAACTCGCCCAAATAGGCCGGTTCACGCCTAGTGGTAATATCCCCAACATATGCCGAAATGTAGAGAAAAGAGAAGAGTTTTGCTGACAATACAATGTCATGGCATATCGCTTCCATGGTGGGTTCAATGGCAAAACCCTCCCCACCCTCTCCGCATTGTAATCCAAAGGAAGATATCTGTCAGGTGGATTCGACGCCATCGACCACTCCTATTTACCCCCAAGGTGTTTGTTTCTACCTTGGCATGATGATGTTAGTCATATCATGCATATGTTGCCTTTGAAAGGCCTACTTTTGACATCTATATGTCATTTGCTTAGTTTAGACATGTTCTGAATGTCACCTATTTAGTTTCTATATCATATATGGGAATTATGCGCCTTCATGTCTTTTAGCCAGCATAATATATGTGAAATGTGCAATGCCATCCTGCTTAACCGGCATCATATGTTTGAATGATATCTTGCCCATCCTTTCTTCATTACATTCCATTTGTAAAAGTTTGTACATTAAATTACTCCTTCCCGTGAATCAGCCATTGTTGGAAATATGCCCTAGAGGCAATAATAAAAGTATTATTATATTTCAATGTTCATGATAATTGTCTTTGTTCATGCTATAACTCAGATTATCCGGAAATCGAATACACGGTGAACACTTAGACCACAAATGTCCCTAGTGAGCCTCTAGTCGACTAGCTCACAGATCAATAGATAGTCATGGTTTTCGACTATGGACATTGGATGTCGTTGATAACGGATCACATCATTAGGAGAATGATGTGATGGACAAGACCCAATCATAAGCATAGCATAAAAGATCGATAGTTCGCTTGCTAGAAGCTTTGCCAATGTCAAGTATCTCTTCCTTCACCATGAGATCGTAACTCCTGCTACCGAGGAGTGCTTTGGTGTATCAAACGCACAACGAATCGGGTGACTATAAAGGTGCATTAAGGTATCTCCAAGTATCTGCGGTACGGATCGAGATCGGATTTGTCACTCCGCATGACGGAGAGGTATCTTCGGCCCACTGGTAATGCATCATCATAATGAGCTCAAGTGACCAAGGTGTTGGCCACGGATCATGCATTACGGACGAGTAAAGTGATTTGCCTAACGACCGAACAAGGTATTGGGATACCGACGATCGAAGTCTCGCAAGTAACGCATCGATTGACAAAGGGAATTGCATATGTGGTTTGATCAATCTCGACATCGTGGTTCAACCGATGAAATCATCGAGGAGCATTGGGAGCCAACATGGGTATCCGACCTCCTGTTGGTTATTGCCCGAGAGTCGCCTCGTCATGTTCCAGGTTCTCCAACCCGTAGGGTCTACACACTTAAGGTTCGTGGACGCTTAGGGTTAGTAGGAAGTCATATGTGACTACCGAATGTTGTTCGAGTCCTGATGAGATCCCTGACGTCACGAGGAGTTCCTAAGGGTCCGGAGGTAAAGAATAATATATAGGAAGTGGTGATTCGCCATCGAAAGTTTCGGTCTCCCGGAAGTACGGACCACCTAAGGGTCCCGGGTCCACCGGTGGGGCCACCTATCCCGGAGGGCCCCATGGGCCAAAGGGGAAGGAACCAGCCCAGGGGCTGGTGCGCCTCAGGCCCACCCCGCCTAGGGTTGAAACCCTAGGGGGGGGGCCCACCCGGCTTGGGGGCACTCCACCCTCCTGTCCCCGGAGATTGGATCTCAGGCGCCACCGGGGGCCTATATAAAGGGGGAGGGAGGGGCTGTCCAACTCCGCGCAGCCCTCCCTCCCCAACACATCTCCTCCTCCGAAGAGTCGGCCCTGCTGAGTATCGCTTCCACCATCACCACGCCGGCGGCCGGTGGAGCTTCTCTCAACCCTCCTTCCCCTTGCTGGATCAAGAAGGAGGAGACGCCGTCATTCCGCACGGTGTTGAACCGGAGGTGCTGTCCGCTCAGACTTGGCATCGGTGATCCAATCACGCTCGAGACGACTCCATCATCACCTTGCAAGCTTCCGACGCGATCTACAAGTGGTATGTAGATGCAAACTCTCCCATTACTGCTGCTTAGATGAACTCATAGATGGATCTTGGTGAACCTAGGAAAATTTTAATTTTTCCAACGCCCCCAACAAAGGGCATCATGAGGGTTATGCGTAGTTCTAATGCACGAGTAGAACACAATTTGTTGGGGCGATCTTGTCATCTTACTTTCTACTAGTTTTTTTCTTGCTCAACGGTATTTGGGATGAAGCGCCCGACCAACCTTACACGGACGCTTACGTGAGACCGGTTCCACCGACACATGCACGTTGCATAAGGTGGTCGGGTTCCGCTCTCCCACTTTAGTTGGAGCGGATTCGATGAACAAGGCCCTTATGAAGGGTAAATAGAAGTTGACAAAATCACGCTGGGTGATTCAGGTAAGAAAACGTTTGCTAGAACCCAATCGCATATAAAAAGATGCAACAACAATTAGAGGACGCCTAACTTGTTTTTGCACATTGATCATGTGATTGATATGGCCGGTTGTGATGAATGATGAATTGTGATTATGAGATCATGTTCTTGTAATAGGATTCACGATTCATGTCGATGAGTATGACAACCGCGGAGCCATAGGAGTTGTCTTTATTTTTGTATGACCTGGTCATTGAAGAACGCCATGTAAACTACTTTACTTCATTCTAAACGGTAGTCATAGAAGTAGAAGTAGTCTATGGAAACTTCATGAAGACACGATGATGGAGACTGATGATGGAGATCATGGTGTCAAGCCGTGACAAGATGATCATGGAGCCCCAAGATGGAGATCAATGGAGCTTGATGATATTGGCCATATCATGTCACAACTATATAATTGCATGTGATGTTTATTATGTTTATGCATCTTGTTTACTTAGGACGACGGTAGTAAATAAGATGATCCTTACAAAATTTCAAGAAGTGTTCTCCCTAACTGCAAGTACAGCTTGTCGCTTTAAGCACCACGTGATGATCGGTGTGATGGATCCTACGCTCACATACAACGGTGTAAGACGTTTTACACAATAAAACACTTAGGGTTAACTTGACGAGCCTAGCATGTGAGACATGGCCTCGAACAGGAGACCGAAGGTCGAACACGAAGTCGATGGAAGATACGATCAACATGAAGATGTTCACCGACGATGACTAGTCCGCCTCACGGATGATCGGACACGGGCTAGTCGACGGATCGGTAACACTTAGATGACTAGAGGATGTCTAATCTAAGTGGGAGTTCATAATTTTATTAGAACTTTATTATCATGAACTTAGTCTAAAACCTTGCAAATATGTCTTGTAGATCAATGGCCAACGCTAATGTCAACATGAACTTCAACGCTGCTCCTAGAGAAAACCAAGTTGAAAGATGATGGCAAGAATATACGGACGGGTCCGAACCCGAGGATCATCCTCATAGCTGCCAGAAGCAATATGTCCTAGAAGGACCGCTAGGTGCCGCCTCCCCTGCAGAACCAAGACGTTATGAACGCTTGGCAAACT
Source organism: Aegilops speltoides (assembly GCA_021437245.1). Taxonomy (NCBI): domain Eukaryota; kingdom Viridiplantae; phylum Streptophyta; class Magnoliopsida; order Poales; family Poaceae; genus Aegilops; species Aegilops speltoides. The sequence goes on along the minus strand of JAHHZJ010006876.1, from coordinate 1,909 downwards.
CGGCCGATGATTACCCTCGCTCAAGGCGCATGCTTTAAGCTTAGAACCGGGCTCCAAAAGCTTTTGAGCATCACGGAGCATATGAGATGTTCAAGAGCTGAAACTAGTTTTCCAAGCTCATGCCCGGTCGGAGATATGATGTCTCCACAAGTTCTAAGTTGTAAGATGGAGGAAAACATCACAAGGAGCACATCCTCAAGATGTCCGGTTGCACAACCGATGACCCAAATTGAACATTAACCTCCTGGATGAGGCGGTCATCGATGAATCCTCCCCGCCTCCCACCAAGCTACAAGAGCTTTGTGATGAACTACAACATGCGGGATGGTAAAGACCATTCCCAAGTGTTCTCGATGTCAAGTCAGCAGAGGCTGAAATCAAAAAGGAACATCAAGTGTTGATGGTCAATAAGACCACTAAGTTCAAGAAGGGCAAGGGTAAGAAGAACTTCAAGAAGGACGGCAAAGATGTTGCCGCCGCAAGCCCGCGCGAAGAAGTCAAAGAATGGACCCAAGCCCGAGACCGAGTGCTTTTATTGCAAGGGAAGGGCACCGAAGCGAACGCCCAAATATTTAGCGGATAAGAAGGCCGCAACACCAAAGGTATATTTGATATACATTAATTGATGTGTACCTTACCAGACTTAGTAACTCCGGTATTTGATACCGTGCCGTTGTTCATATTTGTAACTCAGCAGAGTGCGGAATAAACGGAGACCGGCGAAGGACGAGGTGACGGGCGCCCGAATGGTTCCGGTCGATGTGATCGCCCGCACGCCTGCTCTACATTTACCTACGGATTAGTTTTAAACCTCAATAATTGTTATTTAGTGCCAAGTTTGAGCATGAACATTGTATCCGGATCTCGCTTGATACGAGATGGCTACTCATTTAAGTCCGAGAATAATGGTTGTTCGATTTATATGAGAGATATGTTTTATGGTCATGTCGATGGTCAATGGTTTATTCTTAATGAATCTCGAGCGTAATATTACACATGTTCATAGTGTGGATGCCAAAAGATGTAAAGTTGATAACGATAGTCCCACATACTTGTGGCAATCGCCGCCTTTGGTCACATTGGTGTCAACGCATGAAGAAGCTCCATGTCGATGGACTTTAGAGTCTCTTGATTATGAATCGCTTGACACATGCTAACCTGCCTCTTAGGAAAATGACCAAGACTCGCTTCCGAACAATGGAGCGAGCAACCAACTTGTTGGAAATCATACATACCGATGTGCGGTCCAATGAGCGTTGAGGCTCATGGAGGATATCGTATGTTCTCACTCACCGATGACTTGAGTAGATATGGGTATGTCTACTTAATGAAACACAAGTCCGAGACCTTTGAAAAGTTCAAGGAATTTCAAAGTGAGGTAGAGAATCAACGTGACCGAAAGATAAAGTTCCTACGATCGATCGTGGAGGAGAATACTTAAGTCACGAATTTGGTACACACTTAAGGAAAATGTGGAATCGTTAAACTCACGCTCCGAACACCTCAAATAAACGGTGTGTCCGAACGTCGAATCGCACTCTATTGGATATGGTGCGGTCTATGATGTTCTACCGATTTACCGCTATCATTTTGGGGATACGCCTAGAGACAGCTACATTCACTTTAAATAGGGCACCGCCTAAACCTGAGACGACACCGTATGAATTATGGTTTGGGAAGAAACCTGTGTCCTTTTAAAAGTTTGGGGATGCGATGCTTATGTCAAGAAACTTCAACCCGAAAAGCTCAACCCAAGTCAAAAATGCGATTCATAGGATACCCTAAGGAAACTGTGTATACCTTCTACTTAAGATCCAAGGCAAGGTCTTTGTTGCCAAGAACGGATGCTTTCGAGAAAGAGTTTCTAAAGAAGTAAGGGAGGAAAGTAGAACTCGATGAAGTACTACCG
>JAHHZJ010006871.1:0-22900 GCA_021437245.1 Aegilops speltoides | reverse complement strand
GCGTAGCGACGACGGACGCCGAGACGAGCACGTGACACCAGTGCCACCTCGCCTTAGCGTAACGCGAAGTCGAGGCGACGCCGCCGCGTAGCGACGACGACGCCGAGACGAGCACGTGACACCATTGCCCCCGCCTTAGCGTAACGCGAAGTCGAGGCGACGCCGCCGCGTAGCGACGACGGACGCCGAGACGAGCACGTGACACCAGTGCTACCCTGGCTTAGCGTAACGCGAGGTCGAGGCGGACGCCGCCGCGTAGCGACGACGGACGCCGAGACGAGCACGTGACACCAGTGCCACTTCGCCTTAGCGTAACGCGAAGTCGAGGCGGACGTCGTCGCGTAGCGACGACGGACGCCGAGACGAGCACGTGACACCAGTGCCACCCTGTCTTAGCGTAACGCGAAGTCGAGCGCGACGCCGCCGCGTAGCGACGACGGACGCCGAGACGCAGCACGTGACACCATTGCCTCCCTGCTTAGCGTAACGCGAAGTTAGCGTAACGCGAAGTCGAGACGAGGACGCCGCCGCGTAGCGACGCCGCCGCGTAGCGACGGACGCCGAGACGAGCACGTGACACCAGTGCCACCCTGTCTTAGCGTAACGCGAGTCGAGGCGGACGACGGACGCCGAGACGAGCGTAGCGACGACGGACGCCGAGACGAGCACGCGACACCAGTGCCACCCTCGTCTTAGCGTAACGCGAAGTCGAGGCGACGCCGCCGCGTAGCGATGACGGACGCCGAGACGAGCACGTGACACCAGTGCCACCTCGTCTTAGCGTAACGCGAAGTCGAGGCGACGCCGCCGCGTAGCGACGACGGACGCCGAGACGAGCACGTGACACCATTGCCTCCCTCGTCTTAGCGTAACGCGAAGTCGAGGCGACGCCGCCGCGTAGCGACGACGGACGCCGAGACGAGCACGTGACACCATTGCCACCCTCGTCTTAGCGTAACGCGAAGTCGAGGCGACGCCGCCGCGTAGCGACGACGGACGCCGAGACGAGCACGTGACACCAGCGCCACCTCGCTCTTAGCGTAACGCGAAGTCGAGGCGACGCCGCCGCGTAGCGACGACGGACGCCGAGACGAGCACGCGACACCATTGCGACGACGGACGCCGAGACGCAGCACGTGACACCAGTGCCACCTCGTCTTAGCGTAACGCGAAGTCGAGGCGACGACGCCGCGCGTAGCGACGACGGACGCCGAGACGAGCACGTGACACCAGTGCCACCTCGTCTTAGCGTAACGCGAAGTCGAGGCGACGCCGCCGCGTAGCGACGACGGACGCCGAGACGCAGCACGTGACACCAGTGCCTCCCTCGCCTTAGCGTAACGCGAAGTCGAGGCGACGCCGCCGCGTAGCGACGACGGACGCCGAGACGAGCACGTGACACCAGTGCCACCTCGCCTTAGCGTAACGCGAAGTCGAGGCGACGCCGCCGCGTAGCGACGACGGACGCCGAGACGAGCACGTGACACCAGTGCCACCCCGTCTTAGCGTAACGCGAGTCGAGGCGGACGCCGCCGCGTAGCGACGACGGACGCCGAGACGAGCACGTGACACCAGTGCCACCTCGCTTTAGCGTAACGCGAAGTCGAGGCGACGCGCCGCGTAGCGACGACGGACGCCGAGACGCAGCACGTGACACCAGTTTCCCTGCCTTAGCGTAACGCGAAGTCGAGGCGACGCCGCCGCGTAGCGACGACGGACGCCGAGACGAGCACGTGACACCAGTGCCACCCCGTCTTAGCGTAACGCGAAGTCGAGGCGACGCCGCCGCGTAGCGACGACGGACGCCGAGACGAGCACGTGACACCAGTGCCACCCTCGCCTTAGCGTAACGCGAAGTCGAGGCGACGCCGCCGCGTAGCGACGACGGACGCCGAGACGAGCGCGTGACACCATTGCCTCCCTCGTCTTAGCGTAACGCGAAGTCGAGGCGACGACGCCGCCGCGTAGCGACGACGGACGCCGAGACGAGCACGTGACACCAGTGCCACCCTCGCCTTAGCGTAACGCGAAGTCGAGGCGACGCCGCCGCGTAGCGACGACGGACGCCGAGACGAGCACGTGACACCATTGCCACCCTCGCTTAGCGTAACGCGAAGTCGAGGCGACGCCTTAGCGTAACGCGAAGTCGAGGCGCGACGCGAAGTCGCGACGCCGCCGCGTAGCGACGACGGACGCCGAGACGCAGCACGTGACACCAGTGCCACCCTCGCTCTTAGCGTAACGCGAAGTCGAGGCGGACGCCGCCGCGTAGCGACGACGGACGCCGAGACGCAGCACGTGACACCAGTGCCACCCCGTCTTAGCGTAACGCGAAGTCGAGGCGCCGACGCCGCCGCGTAGCGACGACGGACGCCGAGACGCACCGCGACACCAGTGCCTCCTCGCTCTTAGCGTAACGCGAAGTCGAGGCGACGCCGCCGCGTAGCGACGACGGACGCCGAGACGAGCACGTGACACCAGCGCCACCCGCCTTAGCGTAACGCGAAGTCGAGGCGACGCCGCCGCGTAGCGACGACGACGCCGAGACGCAGCACGTGACACCAGTGCCACCCTGCCTTAGCGTAACGCGAAGTCGAGGCGACGCCGCCGCGTAGCGACGACGGACGCCGAGACGAGCACGTGACACCAGTGCCACCTGTCTTAGCGTAACGCGAAGTCGAGGCGACGCCGCCGCGTAGCGACGACGGACGCCGAGACGCAGCACGTGACACCAGTGCCACCTGTCTTAGCGTAACGCGAAGTCGAGGCGACGCCGACGACGCCGAGACGAGCGACGACGCGACGCCGAGACGCAGCACGTGACACCAGTGCACGTGACACCAGTGCCACCCTCGCTTAGCGCGTAACGCGAAGTCGAGGCGACGCCGCCGCGTAGCGACGACGGACGCCGAGACGCAGCACGCGACACCATTGCCTCCCTCGTCTTAGCGTAACGCGAAGTCGAGGCGACGCCGCCGCGTAGCGACGACGGACGCCGAGACGAGCACGTGACACCAGTGCCACCCTCGCCTTAGCGTAACGCGAAGTCGAGGCGACGCCGCCGCGTAGCGACGACGGACGCCGAGACGCAGCACGTGACACCATTGCCTCCCTGTCTTAGCGTAACGCGAAGTCGAGGCGACGCCGCCGCGTAGCGACGACGGACGCCGAGACGAGCACGTGACACCAGTGCCACCTCGCCTTAGCGTAACGCGAAGTCGAGGCGACGCCGCCGCGTAGCGACGACGGACGCCGAGACGAGCACGTGACACCATTGCCTCCCTGTCTTAGCGTAACGCGAGTCGAGGCGGACGTCGTCGCGGTAGCGACGACGGACGCCGAGACGAGCACGTGACACCAGTGCCACCTCGCCTTAGCGTAACGCGAAGTCGAGGCGACGCCGCCGCGTAGCGACGACGGACGCCGAGACGAGCACGTGACACCATTGCCACTCTGCCTTAGCGTAACGCGAAGTCGAGGCGACGCCGCCGCGTAGCGACGACGGACGCCGAGACGAGCACGTCACCAGAGCGTAACGCGAAGTCGAGGCGACGCCGCGCGTAGCGACGACGGACGCCGAGACGAGCACGTGACACCAGTGCCACCCTGTCTTAGCGTAACGCGAGTCGAGGCGACGTCGTCGCGTAGCGACGACGGACGCCGAGACGAGCACGTGACACCAGTGCCACCCTCGCCTTAGCGTAACGCGAAGTCGAGGCGACGCCGCCGCGTAGCGACGACGGACGCCGAGACGAGCACGCGACACCAGTGCCACCTCGCCTTAGCGTAACGCGAAGTCGAGGCGGACGCCGCCGCGTAGCGACGACGGACGCCGAGACGCAGCACGTGACACCAGTGCCACCCCGCGTAACGCGAAGTCGAGGCGATATAGCGTAACGCGAAGTCGAGGCGACGCCGCCGCGTAGCGACGACGCGACGCCGAGACGAGCACGTGACACCACGCCGCCACCCTGCACCAGTGCCTCCTCGCCTTAGCGTAACGCGAAGTCGAGGCGACGCCGCCGCGTAGCGACGACGGACGCCGAGACGAGCACGTGACACCAGTGCCACCTCGCCTTAGCGTAACGCGAAGTCGAGGCGACGCCGCCGCGTAGCGACGACGGACGCCGAGACGAGCACGCGACACCAGTGCCACCTCGTCTTAGCGTAACGCGAAGTCGAGGCGGACGCCGCCGCGTAGCGACGACGGACGCCGAGACGAGCACGTGACACCAGTGCCACCCGCCTTAGCGTAACGCGAAGTCGAGGCGACGCCGCCGCGTAGCGACGACGGACGCCGAGACGAGCACGCGACACCAGTGCCTCCTCCGTAACTTAGCGTAACGCGAAGTCGAGGCGACGCCGCCGCGTAGCGACGACGGACGCCGAGACGCAGCACGTGACACCAGCGACCCTGCCTTAGCGTAACGCGAAGTCGAGGCGGACGCCGCCGCGTAGCGACGACGGACGCCGAGACGAGCACGTGACACCAGTGCCACCTCGCCTTAGCGTAACGCGAAGTCGAGGCGACGCCGCCGCGTAGCGACGACGACGCCGAGACGCAGCACGTGACACCAGCGCCACCTAGCTTTAGCGTAACGCGAAGTCGAGGCGACGCCGCCGCGTAGCGACGACGACGCCGAGACGCAGCACGTGACACCATTGCCTCCTCTGCTTTAGCGTAACGCGAAGTCGAGGCGGACGCCGCCGCGTAGCGACGACGGACGCCGAGACGAGCACGTGACACCAGTGCCACCTCGCCTTAGCGTAACGCGAAGTCGAGGCGACGCCGCCGCGTAGCGACGACGGACGCCGAGACGAGCACGTGACACCATTGCCTCCCTATCTTAGCGTAACGCGAGTCGAGGCGACGCCGCCGCGTAGCGACGACGGACGCCGAGACGCAGCACGTGACACCAGTGCCACTCTAGCTTAGCGTAACGCGAAGTCGAGGCGACGCCGCCGCGTAGCGACGACGGACGCCGAGACGAGCACGTGACACCATTGCCACCCTGTCTTAGCGTAACGCGAGTCGAGGCGGACGCCATCGCGGTAGCGACGACGGACGCCGAGACGAGCACGTGACACCAGTGCCACCTCGCCTTAGCGTAACGCGAAGTCGAGGCGACGCCGCCGCGTAGCGACGACGACGCCGAGACGCAGCACGTGACACCAGTGCCGCCTCGCCTTAGCGTAACGCGAAGTCGAGGCGACGCCGCCGCGTAGCGACGACGGACGCCGAGACGCAGCACGTGACACCATTGCCTCCCTGTCTTAGCGTAACGCGAAGTCGAGGCGACGCCGCCGCGTAGCGACGACGGACGCCGAGACGCAGCACGTGACACCAGTGCCACCCTCGCCTTAGCGTAACGCGAAGTCGAGGCGACGCCGCCGCGTAGCGACGACGGACGCCGAGACGAGCACGTGACACCAGTGACTTCGCCTTAGCGTAACGCGAAGTCGAGGCGACGCCGCCGCGTAGCGACGACGGACGCCGAGACGCAGCACGTGACACCAGTGCCACCCTATCTTAGCGTAACGCGAAGTCGAGGCGACGCCGCCGCGTAGCGACGACGGACGCCGAGACGAGCACGTGACACCATTGCCTCCCCGCGCCTTAGCGTAACGCGAAGTCGAGGCGGACGCCGCCGCGTAGCAACGACGGACGCCGAGACGCAGCACGCGACACCAGTGCCACCTCGCCTTAGCGTAACGCGAAGTCGAGGCGACGCCGCCGCGTAGCGACGACGGACGCCGAGACGAGCACGTGACACCATTGCCACCCTATCTTAGCGTAACGCGAGTCGAGGCGGACGTCGTCGCGGTAGCGACGACGGACGCCGAGACGAGCACGTGACACCAGTGCCACCCTAGCTTAGCGTAACGCGAGTCGAGGCGACGCCGCCGCGTAGCGACGACGGACGCCGAGACGCAGCACGTGACACCATTGCCTCCCCTTTTAGCGTAACGCGAAGTCGAGGCGACGCCGCCGCGTAGCGACGACGACGCCGAGACGCAGCACGTGACACCATTGCCACCCTCGTCTTAGCGTAACGCGAAGTCGAGGCGACGCCGCCGCGTAGCGACGACGGACGCCGAGACGCAGCACGTGACACCAGCGCCACCCTGCTCTTAGCGTAACGCGAAGTCGAGGCGACGCCGCCGCGTAGCGACGACGGACGCCGAGACGAGCACGTGACACCATTGCCTCCCCGTCTTAGCGTAACGCGAGTCGAGGCGGACGTCGTCGCGGTAGCGACGACGGACGCCGAGACGAGCACGTGACACCAGTGCCACCCCGTCTTAGCGTAACGCGAGTCGAGGCGACGCCGCCGCGTAGCGACGACGGACGCCGAGACGAGCACGTGACACCATTGCCCCCTCGTTTAGCGTAACGCGAAGTCGAGGCGACGCCGTCGCGTAGCGACGACGGACGCCGAGACGAGCACGTGACACCAGTGCCACCTCGCTCTTAGCGTAACGCGAAGTCGAGGCGACGCCGCCGCGTAGCGACGACGGACGCCGAGACGAGCACGTGACACCAGTGCCACCTCGCCTTAGCGTAACGCGAAGTCGAGGCGACGCGCCGCGTAGCGACGACGGACGCCGAGACGAGCACGTGACACCAGCGCTTCCTCGTTTAGCGTAACGCGAAGTCGAGGCGACGGCGTAGCGACGACGGACGCCGAGACGCAGCACGTGACACCAGTGCCACCCTATCTTAGCGTAACGCGAAGTCGAGGCGACGCCGCCGCGTAGCGACGACGACGCCGAGACGAGCACGTGACACCAGTGCCTCCCTCGTCTTAGCGTAACGCGAAGTCGAGGCGACGCCGCCGCGTAGCGACGACGACGCCGAGACGAGCACGCGACACCAGTGCCACCCTCGCCTTAGCGTAACGCGAAGTCGAGGCGGACGCCGCCGCGTAGCGACGACGGACGCCGAGACGCAGCACGTGACACCAGTGCCTCCCCGTCTTAGCGTAACGCGAAGTCGAGGCGACGCCGCCGCGTAGCGACGACGGACGCCGAGACGAGCACGTGACACCAGTGCCACCTCGACTTAGCGTAACGCGAAGTCGAGGCGACGCCGCCGCGTAGCGACGACGGACGCCGAGACGCAGCACGTGACACCAGCTGACTTCGCCTTAGCGTAACGCGAAGTCGAGGCGACGCCGCCGCGTAGCGACGACGGACGCCGAGACGCAGCACGTGACACCAGTGACTTCGCCTTAGCGTAACGCGAAGTCGAGGCGACGCCGTCGCGTAGCGACGACGACGCCGAGACGAGCACGTGACACCAGTGCCCCTTAGCTTAGCGTAACGCGAAGTCGAGGCGACGCCGCCGCGTAGCGACGACGGACGCCGAGACGCAGCACGTGACACCATTGCCTCCCCGCCTTAGCGTAACGCGAAGTCGAGGCGGACGCCGCCGCGTAGCGACGACGGACGCCGAGACGAGCACGTGACACCAGTGCCACCTCGCCTTAGCGTAACGCGAAGTCGAGGCGACGCCGCCGCGTAGCGACGACGGACGCCGAGACGCAGCACGTGACACCATTGCCTCCCTATCTTAGCGTAACGCGAAGTCGAGGCGACGCCGCCGCGTAGCGACGACGGACGCCGAGACGCAGCACGCGACACCAGTTCCACTCGCTCGTCTTAGCGTAACGCGAGTCGAGGCGGACGTCGTCGCGGTAGCGACGACGGACGCCGAGACGAGCACGTGACACCATTGCCACCCTGTCTTAGCGTAACGCGAGTCGAGGCGGACGTCATCGCGGTAGCGACGACGACGCCGAGACGAGCACGTGACACCAGTGCCACCCTGTCTTAGCGTAACGCGAGTCGAGGCGACGTCGTCGCGGTAGCGACGACGGACGCCGAGACGAGCACGTGACACCAGTGCCACCTCGTCTTAGCGTAACGCGAAGTCGAGGCGACGCCGCCGCGTAGCGACGACGGACGCCGAGACGAGCACGTGACACCATTGCCTCCCTCGCCTTAGCGTAACGCGAAGTCGAGGCGACGACGCCGCGTAGCGACGACGACGCCGAGACGCAGCACGTGACACCAGCAGCCACCCTCGCCTTAGCGTAACGCGAAGTCGAGGCGACGCCGCCGCGTAGCGACGACGGACGCCGAGACGAGCACGTGACACCAGTGACTTCGCCTTAGCGTAACGCGAAGTCGAGGCGACGCCGCCGCGTAGCGACGACGGACGCCGAGACGAGCACGTGACACCAGTGCTACCTTATCTTAGCGTAACGCGAAGTCGAGGCGACGCCGCCGCGTAGCGACGACGGACGCCGAGACGCAGCACGTGACACCATTGCTCCTCGCTTTAGCGTAACGCGAAGTCGAGGCGGACGCCGCCGCGTAGCGACGACGGACGCCGAGACGCAGCACGTGACACCAGTGCCACCTTGTCTTAGCGTAACGCGAAGTCGAGGCGACGCCGCCGCGTAGCGACGACGGACGCCGAGACGAGCACGTGACACCATTGCCTCCTCGCCTTAGCGTAACGCGAAGTCGAGGCGACGCCGCCGCGTAGCGACGACGACGCCGAGACGCAGCACGTGACACCAGTGCCACCTCTGTCTTAGCGTAACGCGAAGTCGAGGCGACGCCGCCGCGTAGCGACGACGGACGCCGAGACGAGCACGTGACACCAGTGCCTCCCTGTCTTAGCGTAACGCGAAGTCGAGGCGACGCCGCCGCGTAGCGACGACGGACGCCGAGACGAGCACGTGACACCATTGCCACCCTTTAGCGTAACGCGAAGTCGAGGCGACGCCGCCGCGTAGCGACGACGGACGCCGAGACGCAGCACGTGACACCAGTGCCACCCGCCTTAGCGTAACGCGAAGTCGAGGCGACGCCGCCGCGTAGCGACGACGGACGCCGAGACGCAGCACGTGACACCAGTGCCACCCTATCTTAGCGTAACGCGAAGTCGAGGCGACGCCGTCGCGTAGCGACGACGGACGCCGAGACGCAGCACGTGACACCATTGCCTCTCCCTATCTTAGCGTAACGCGAAGTCGAGGCGACGCCGCCGCGTAGCGACGACGGACGCCGAGACGCAGCACGTGACACCAGTGCCACCTGCTTTAGCGTAACGCGAAGTCGAGGCGACGCCGCGCGTAGCGACGACGGACGCCGAGACGAGCACGTGACACCATTGCCACCCTGTCTTAGCGTAACGCGAAGTCGAGGCGACGTCGCGACGCGTAGCGACGACGGACGCCGAGACGCAGCACGTGACACCAGTGCTACCTCCAGTCTTAGCGTAACGCGAAGTCGAGGCGACGCCGCCGCGTAGCGACGACGGACGCCGAGACGAGCACGTGACACCATTGCCTCCTGTCTTAGCGTAACGCGAAGTCGAGGCGGACGCCGCCGCGTAGCGACGACGGACGCCGAGACGCAGCACGTGACACCAGTGCCACCCTGCCTTAGCGTAACGCGAAGTCGAGGCGACGCCGCCGCGTAGCGACGACGGACGCCGAGACGCAGCACGTGACACCATTGCCTCCCTCGTCTTAGCGTAACGCGAAGTCGAGGCGACGCCGCCGCGTAGCGACGACGGACGCCGAGACGCAGCACGTGACACCAGTGCCACTTCGCTTTAGCGTAACGCGAAGTCGAGGCGACGCCGCCGCGTAGCGACGACGACGCCGAGACGAGCACGTGACACCATTGCCACCCTCGTCTTAGCGTAACGCGAAGTCGAGGCGATGTCATCGCGTAGCGACGACGGACGCCGAGACGCAGCACGTGACACCAGTGCCACCTTGTCTTAGCGTAACGCGAAGTCGAGGCGACGCCGCCGCGTAGCGACGACGACGCCGAGACGAGCACGCGACACCAGTGCCGCCCTCGCCTTAGCGTAACGCGAAGTCGAGGCGACGCCGCCGCGTAGCGACGACGGACGCCGAGACGCAGCACGTGACACCATTGCCTCCTCGCCTTAGCGTAACGCGAAGTCGAGGCGACGACGCCGCGGTAGCGACGACGGACGCCGAGACGAGCACGTGACACCAGTGCCACCTCGCCTTAGCGTAACGCGAAGTCGAGGCGACGCCGCCGCGTAGCGACGACGGACGCCGAGACGAGCACGTGACACCAGCGACTTCGCCTTAGCGTAACGCGAAGTCGAGGCGGACGCCGCCGCGTAGCGACGACGACGCCGAGACGCAGCACGTGACACCAGTGCCACCTCTCTTAGCGTAACGCGAAGTCGAGGCGACGCCGCCGCAGTAGCGACGACGGACGCCGAGACGCAGCACGTGACACCATTGCCTCCCCTCGCTTAGCGTAACGCGAAGTCGAGGCGGACGCCGCCGCGTAGCGACGACGGACGCCGAGACGAGCACGTGACACCAGTGCCACCCTGCCTTTAGCGTAACGCGAAGTCGAGGCGACGCCGCCGCGTAGCGACGACGGACGCCGAGACGAGCACGTGACACCATTGCCTCCCTGCTTTAGCGTAACGCGAAGTCGAGGCGACGCCGCCGCGTAGCGACGACGGACGCCGAGACGAGCACGTGACACCAGTGCCACCTCGCTCTTAGCGTAACGCGAAGTCGAGGCGACGCCGCCGCGTAGCGACGACGGACGCCGAGACGAGCACGTGACACCATTGCCTCCCTATCTTAGCGTAACGCGAGTCGAGGCGACGCCGCCGCGTAGCGACGACGACGCCGAGACGCAGCACGTGACACCAGTTCCACCTCGCCTTTAGCGTAACGCGAAGTCGAGGCGACGCCGCCGCGTAGCGACGACGGACGCCGAGACGCAGCACGTGACACCATTGCCACCCTCGCCTTAGCGTAACGCGAAGTCGAGGCGACGTCATCGCGTAGCGACGACGGACGCCGAGACGCAGCACGTGACACCAGTGCCACCCTCGTCTTAGCGTAACGCGAGTCGAGGCGGACGCCGCCGCGTAGCGAACGACGGACGCCGAGACGAGCACGCGACACCAGCGACGACGCCGCCTCCTATCTTAGCGTAACGCGAAGTCGAGGCGACGCCGCCGCGTAGCGACGACGACGCCGAGACGAGCACGTGACACCATTGCCTCCCTCGTCTTAGCGTAACGCGAAGTCGAGGCGACGCCGCCGCGGTAGCGACGACGACGCCGAGACGCAGCACGTGACACCAGTGCCACCTCGTCTTAGCGTAACGCGAAGTCGAGGCGACGCCGCCGCGTAGCGACGACGGACGCCGAGACGCAGCACGTGACACCAGTGACTTCGCTCGCTTAGCGTAACGCGAAGTCGAGGCGACGCCGCCGCGTAGCGACGACGGACGCCGAGACGCAGCACGTGACACCAGTGCCACCTCTGTCTTAGCGTAACGCGAAGTCGAGGCGACGCCGCCGCGTAGCGACGACGGACGCCGAGACGAGCACGTGACACCATTGCCTCCTCGCTTTAGCGTAACGCGAAGTCGAGGAGGACGCCGCCGCGTAGCAGCGACGACGGACGCCGAGACGAGCACGTGACACCAGTGCCACCTCGTCTTAGCGTAACGCGAAGTCGAGGCGACGCGACGCCGCCGCGTAGCGACGACGACGCCGAGACGAGCACGTGACACCATTGCCTCCCTCGCTTTAGCGTAACGCGAAGTCGAGGCGACGCCGCCGCGTAGCGACGACGGACGCCGAGACGAGCACGTGACACCAGTTGCCACCCTCGCCTTAGCGTAACGCGAAGTCGAGGCGACGCCGCCGCGTAGCGACGACGGACGCCGAGACGAGCACGTGACACCAGTGCCACCTCGTCTTAGCGTAACGCGAAGTCGAGGCGACGCCGCCGCGTAGCGACGACGGACGCCGAGACGCAGCACGTGACACCATTGCCTCCCCTTCTTAGCGTAACGCGAAGTCGAGGCGACGCCGCCGCGTAGCGACGACGGACGCCGAGACGCAGCACGTGACACCAGCGCCACCTCGCCTTAGCGTAACGCGAAGTCGAGGCGACGCCGCCGCGTAGCGACGACGGACGCCGAGACGAGCACGTGACACCATTGCCACCCTGCCTTAGCGTAACGCGAGTCGAGGCGGACGTCGTCGCGTAGCGACGACGGACGCCGAGACGAGCACGTGACACCAGTGCCACCCTGTCTTAGCGTCTTAGCGTAACGCGAAGTCGAGGCGACGCCGCCGCGTAGCGACGACGGACGCCGAGACGAGCACGCGACACCAGCGCCTCCCTCGCTTTAGCGTAACGCGAAGTCGAGGCGACGCCGCCGCGTAGCGACGACGACGCCGAGACGAGCACGTGACACCAGTGCCACCCTCGCTTAGCGTAACGCGAAGTCGAGGCGGACGCCGCCGCGTAGCGACGACGGACGCCGAGACGCAGCACGCGACACCATTGCCTTCCCTGCCTTAGCGTAACGCGAAGTCGAGGCGGACGCCGCCGCGTAGCGACGACGGACGCCGAGACGAGCACGTGACACCAGTGCCACCTCGCCTTAGCGTAACGCGAAGTCGAGGCGACGCCGCCGCGTAGCGACGACGGACGCCGAGACGAGCACGTGACACCATTGCCTCCCTATCTTAGCGTAACGCGAGTCGAGGCGGACGTCGTCGCGGTAGCGACGACGGACGCCGAGACGAGCACGTGACACCAGTGCCACCCTGTCTTAGCGTAACGCGAGTCGAGGCGACGCCGCCGCGTAGCGACGACGGACGCCGAGACGAGCACGTGACACCATTGCCACCCGTCTTAGCGTAACGCGAGTCGAGGCGGACGTCGTCGCGGTAGCGACGACGGACGCCGAGACGAGCACGTGACACCAGTGCCACCTCGCCTTAGCGTAACGCGAAGTCGAGGCGACGCCGCCGCGTAGCGACGACGGACGCCGAGACGAGCACGCGACACCAGTGCCACCCTATCTTAGCGTAACGCGAAGTCGAGGCGACGCCGCCGCGTAGCGACGACGGACGCCGAGACGCAGCACGTGACACCAGTGCACGTGACCCAGTGCGCCTCGCTTAGCGTAACGCGAAGTCGAGGCGACGCCGCCGCGTAGCGACGACGGACGCCGAGACGAGCACGTGACACCAGCGACTTCGCCTTAGCGTAACGCGAAGTCGAGGCGACGCCGCCGCGTAGCGACGACGGACGCCGAGACGAGCACGTGACACCAGTGCCACCTCGTCTTAGCGTAACGCGAAGTCGAGGCGACGCCGCCGCGTAGCGACGACGGACGCCGAGACGCAGCACGTGACACCATTGCCACCTCCCGCTTAGCGTAACGCGAAGTCGAGGCGACGCCGCCGCGTAGCGACGACGGACGCCGAGACGAGCACGTGACACCAGTGCCACCGGACGCCGAGACGAGCACGTCGTCTTAGCGTAACGCGAAGTCGAGGCGACGCCGCCGCGTAGCGACGACGACGCCGAGACGCAGCACGTGACACCATTGCCTCCCTCGCCTTAGCGTAACGCGAAGTCGAGGCGACGCCGCCGCGTAGCGACGACGGACGCCGAGACGAGCACGTGACACCAGTGCCACCTCGCCTTAGCGTAACGCGAAGTCGAGGCGACGCCGCCGCGTAGCGACGACGGACGCCGAGACGCAGCACGTGACACCAGTGCCTCCCTGCCTTAGCGTAACGCGAAGTCGAGGCGGACGCCGCCGCGTAGCGACGACGGACGCCGAGACGAGCACGTGACACCATTGCCTCCTCGTCTTAGCGTAACGCGAAGTCGAGGCGACGCTGCCGCGTAGCGACGACGGACGCCGAGACGAGCACGTGACACCAGTGCCACCTCGTCTTAGCGTAACGCGAAGTCGAGGCGACGCCGCCGCGTAGCGACGACGGACGCCGAGACGCAGCACGTGACACCATTGCCACCCTCGTTTTAGCGTAACGCGAAGTCGAGGCGACGCCGCCGCGTAGCGACGACGGACGCCGAGACGCAGCACGTGACACCAGTGCCACCTCGCCTTAGCGTAACGCGAAGTCGAGGCGACGCCGCCGCGTAGCGACGACGGACGCCGAGACGAGCACGTGACACCAGTGCTACCCTCGCTTAGCGTAACGCGAAGTCGAGGCGGACGCGCCGCGGTAGCGACGACGGACGCCGAGACGAGCACGTGACACCAGTGCCACCCTGTCTTAGCGTAACGCGAAGTCGAGGCGGACGCCGCCGCGTAGCGACGACGACGCCGAGACGCAGCACGTGACACCATTGCCACCCTTATCTTAGCGTAACGCGAAGTCGAGGCGACGCCGCGTAGCGACGACGGACGCCGAGACGCAGCACGTGACACCAGTGCCACCCTGCCTTTTAGCGTAACGCGAAGTCGAGGCGACGCCGCCGCGTAGCGACGACGGACGCCGAGACGAGCACGTGACACCATTGCCACCCTGTCTTAGCGTAACGCGAGTCGAGGCGGACGTCCGCGTAGCGACGACGGACGCCGAGACGAGCACGTGACACCAGTGCCACCCCGTCTTAGCGTAACGCGAAGTCGAGGCGACGCCGCCGCGTAGCGACGACGACGCCGAGACGCAGCACGCGACACCAGTGCCGCCTCGTCTTAGCGTAACGCGAAGTCGAGGCGACGCCGCCGCGTAGCGACGACGACGCCGAGACGAGCACGTGACACCATTGCCTCCCTCTCTTAGCGTAACGCGAGTCGAGGCGACGACGTCGCGGTAGCGACGACGGACGCCGAGACGCAGCACGCGACACCAGTGCCACCTCGCCTTAGCGTAACGCGAAGTCGAGGCGGACGCCGCCGCGTAGCGACGACGACGCCGAGACGCAGCACGTGACACCAGCCACTTCGCCTTAGCGTAACGCGAAGTCGAGGCGACGCCGCCGCGTAGCGACGACGACGCCGAGACGAGCACGTGACACCAGTGCCACCTCGCTCTTAGCGTAACGCGAAGTCGAGGCGACGCCGCCGCGTAGCGACGACGGACGCCGAGACGCAGCACGTGACACCATTGCCTCCCTGCTTTAGCGTAACGCGAAGTCGAGGCGGACGCCGCCGCGTAGCGACGACGGACGCCGAGACGAGCACGTGACACCAGTGCCACCTCGCTTTAGCGTAACGCGAAGTCGAGGCGACGCCGCCGCGTAGCGACGACGGACGCCGAGACGCAGCACGCGACACCATTGCCTCCCTCGCCTTAGCGTAACGCGAAGTCGAGGCGACGCCGCCGCGTAGCGACGACGGACGCCGAGACGAGCACGTGACACCAGTGCCACCCTCGTCTTAGCGTAACGCGAAGTCGAGGCGACGCCGCCGCGTAGCGACGACGGACGCCGAGACGCAGCACGTGACACCATTGCCTCCCTCGTCTTAGCGTAACGCGAAGTCGAGGCGACGCCGCCGCGTAGCGACGACGGACGCCGAGACGAGCACGTGACACCAGTGCCACCTCGCTTAGCGTAACGCGAAGTCGAGGCGACGCCGCCGCGTAGCGACGACGGACGCCGAGACGCAGCACGTGACACCATTGCCACCCGCCTTAGCGTAACGCGAGTCGAGGCGGACGTCATCGCGTAGCGACGACGGACGCCGAGACGAGCACGTGACACCAGTGCCACCCTCGCCTTAGCGTAACGCGAGTCGAGGCGGACGTCGTCGCGGTAGCAACGACGGACGCCGAGACGAGCACGCGACACCAGTGCCTCCCTATCTTAGCGTAACGCGAAGTCGAGGCGACGCCGCCGCGTAGCGACGACGACGCCGAGACGAGCACGTGACACCATTGCCTCCCCGCCTTAGCGCGTAACGCGAAGTCGAGGCGACGCCGCCGCGTAGCGACGACGGACGCCGAGACGCAGCACGTGACACCAGTGCCACCCTGCCTTAGCGTAACGCGAAGTCGAGGCGACGCCGCCGCGTAGCGACGACGACGCCGAGACGCAGCACGTGACACCAGCGCTTCCTGCCTTAGCGTAACGCGAAGTCGAGGCGACGCCGCGCGTAGCGACGACGGACGCCGAGACGAGCACGTGACACCAGTGCCACCCTATCTTAGCGTAACGCGAGTCGAGGCGGACGTCGTCGCAGTAGCGACGACGGACGCCGAGACGAGCACGTGACACCATTGCCTCCCTGCCTTAGCGTAACGCGAGTCGAGGCGGACGTCGTCGCGGTAGCGACGACGGACGCCGAGACGAGCACGTGACACCAGTGCCACCCAGTCTTAGCGTAACGCGAAGTCGAGGCGACGCCGCCGCGTAGCGACGACGACGCCGAGACGAGCACGTGACACCATTGCCTCCTCGCCTTAGCGTAACGCGAAGTCGAGGCGACGCCGCCGCGTAGCGACGACGGACGCCGAGACGAGCACGTGACACCAGTGCTACCTCGCTCTTAGCGTAACGCGAAGTCAAGGCGCGACGCCGCCGCGTAGCGACGACGGACGCCGAGACGCAGCACGTGACACCAGTGCCTTTCCCTCGCCTTAGCGTAACGCGAAGTCGAGGCGACGCCGCCGCGTAGCGACGACGGACGCCGAGACGCAGCACGTGACACCATTGCCACCCTCGTCTTAGCGTAACGCGAAGTCGAGGCGACGCCGCCGCGTAGCGACGACGGACGCCGAGACGCAGCACGTGACACCATTGCCACCTCGTCTTAGCGTAACGCGAAGTCGAGGCGACGCCGCCGCGTAGCGACGACGGACGCCGAGACGCAGCACGTGACACCAGTGCTACCCTGTCTTAGCGTAACGCGAAGTCGAGGCGACGCCGCCGCGTAGCGACGACGACGCCGAGACGAGCACGTGACACCAGTGCCACCTCGCTCTTAGCGTAACGCGAAGTCGAGGCGGATACGCCGCGTAGCGACGACGGACGCCGAGACGCAGCACGTGACACCAGTGCTTCCTCGCTCTTAGCGTAACGCGAAGTCGAGGCGACGCCGACGGACGCCGACGACGCCTTAGCACGCGACCAGTGCCACCGACTATCTTAGCGTAACGCGAAGTCGAGGCGACGCCGCCGCGTAGCGACGACGGACGCCGAGACGAGCACGTGACACCATGCCTCCCTCGTCTTAGCGTAACGCGAAGTCGAGGCGACGCCGCCGCGTAGCGACGACGGACGCCGAGACGCAGCACGCCACACCAGTGCCACCTCGCCTTAGCGTAACGCGAAGTCGAGGCGACGCCGCCGCGTAGCGACGACGGACGCCGAGACGCAGCACGTGACACCATTGCCTCCCTATCTTAGCGTAACGCGAAGTCGAGGCGACGCCGCGCGTAGCGACGACGACGCCGAGACGAGCACGTGACACCAGTTCCACCCTGTTTTAGCGTAACGCGAAGTCGAGGCGACACGCCGCGTAGCGACGACGGACGCCGAGACGCAGCACGTGACACCATTGCCACCCTTCGCCTTAGCGTAACGCGAAGTCGAGGCGACGTCATCGCGTAGCGACGACGGACGCCGAGACGCAGCACGTGACACCAGTGCCACCTCGCCTTAGCGTAACGCGAGTCGAGGCGACGCCGCCGCGTAGCAACGACGGACGCCGAGACGAGCACGCGACACCAGTGCCGCCTCTATCTTAGCGTAACGCGAAGTCGAGGCGACGCCGCCGCGTAGCGACGACGACGCCGAGACGAGCACGTGACACCATTGCCTCCCTGCCTTAGCGTAACGCGAAGTCGAGGCGACGCCGCCGCGTAGCGACGACGGACGCCGAGACGAGCACGTGACACCAGTGCCACCCTGCTTTAGCGTAACGCGAAGTCGAGGCGACGCCGCCGCGTAGCGACGACGGACGCCGAGACGAGCACGTGACACCAGTGACTCCCTGTCTTAGCGTAACGCGAAGTCGAGGCGACGCCGCCGCGTAGCGACGACGGACGCCGAGACGCAGCACGTGACACCAGTGCCACCTTATCTTAGCGTAACGCGAAGTCGAGGCGGACGCCGCCGCAGTAGCGACGACGGACGCCGAGACGCAGCACGTGACACCATTGCTTCCCTATCTTAGCGTAACGCGAAGTCGAGGCGACGCCGCCGCGTAGCAACGACGGACGCCGAGACGAGCACGTGACACCAGTGCCACCTCGTCTTAGCGTAACGCGAAGTCGAGGCGACGCCGCCGCGGTAGCGACGACGACGCCGAGACGCAGCACGTGACACCATTGCCTCCCTGCTTTAGCGTAACGCGAAGTCGAGGCGACGCCGCCGCGTAGCGACGACGGACGCCGAGACGAGCACGTGACACCAGTGCCACCTCGTCTTAGCGTAACGCGAAGTCGAGGCGACGCATCCGCGTAGCGACGACGGACGCCGAGACGCAGCACGTGACACCAGTGCCTTCCCTCGTTTTAGCGTAACGCGAAGTCGAGGCGGACGCCGCCGCGTAGCGACGACGGACGCCGAGACGAGCACGTGACACCATTGCCTCCTCGTCTTAGCGTAACGCGAAGTCGAGGCGACGCCGCCGCGTAGCGACGACGGACGCCGAGACGCAGCACGTGACACCAGTGCCACTCGCCTTAGCGTAACGCGAAGTCGAGGCGACGCCGCCGCGTAGCGACGACGGACGCCGAGACGCAGCACGTGACACCATTGCCACCGTTTTAGCGTAACGCGAGTCGAGGCGGACGTCGTCGCGTAGCGACGACGGACGCCGAGACGAGCACGTGACACCAGTGCCACCCTGTCTTAGCGTAACGCGAGTCGAGGCGGACGTCGTCGCGTAGCGACGACGGACGCCGAGACGAGCACGTGACACCAGTGCCACCCTGTCTTAGCGTAACGCGAGTCGAGGCGGACGTCGTCGCGGTAGCGACGACAGACGCCGAGACGAGCACGTGACACCGCGCAGCCTCCCTCGCCTTAGCGTAACGCGAAGTCGAGGCGACGCCGAGCGTAGCGACGACGACGCCGAGACGCAGCACGTGACACCAGTGCCACCTCTGTCTTAGCGTAACGCGAAGTCGAGGCGACGCCGCGCGCGTAGCGACGACGGACGCCGAGACGAGCACGTGACACCAGTGCCTCCCTCGCTTAGCGTAACGCGAGTCGAGGCGACGCCGCCGCGTAGCGACGACGACGCCGAGACGCAGCACGCGACACCAGTGCCACCTCGCTTTAGCGTACGCGAAGTCGAGGCGACGCCGCCGCGTAGCGACGACGACGCCGAGACGAGCACGCCGACACCAGTGCCTCCCCGTGTTAGCGTAACGCGAAGTCGAGGCGACGCCGCCGCGTAGCGACGACGGACGCCGAGACGAGCACGTGACACCAGTGCTACCTCGTCTTAGCGTAACGCGAAGTCGAGGCGACGCCGCCGCGTAGCGACGACGGACGCCGAGACGAAGCACGTGACACACCAGTGCCTTCGCTTTTAGCGTAACGCGAAGTCGAGGCGGACGCCGTCGCGTAGCGACGACGGACGCCGAGACGCAGCACGTGACACCAGTGACTCGCGCCTTAGCGTAACGCGAAGTCGAGGCGACGCCGCCGCGCGTAGCGACGACGGACGCCGAGACGAGCACGTGACACCAGTGCCACCTTAGCTTAGCGTAACGCGAAGTCGAGGCGACGCCGCCGCGTAGCGACGACGGACGCCGAGACGCAGCACGTGACACCATTGCCTCCCCGCCTTAGCGTAACGCGAAGTCGAGGCGGACGCCGCCGCGTAGCGACGACGGACGCCGAGACGCAGCACGTGACACCAGTGCCACCTCGCCTTAGCGTAACGCGAAGTCGAGGCGACGCCGCCGCGTAGCGACGACGGACGCCGAGACGCAGCACGTGACACCATTGCCTCCCTCGCCTTAGCGTAACGCGAAGTCGAGGCGACGCCGCCGCGTAGCGACGACGGACGCCGAGACGAGCACGTGACACCAGTGCCACTGCCTTAGCGTAACGCGAAGTCGAGGCGACGCCGCAAATACCTCCAAACTAAATGTTTCATGTTGGAAATATTCCAACAATGGACCAGGAGTAGTTTGGTGAATTTTAAAACCTTTTGGTATTTTAAATAAATCAACAAAGTTGCAGGAAAATAGAAAAAAGAAAACAGTAAAGCGTAAAAGGACTTACCGCGCCGCCCACTAGCCAGCCCACCTGGCCGCCCAGCCCAAAGACCGCCAATGAAGCTGCTTGTCGCCAGCAGCAGGTGCAGTGCTCGACGGCGAAGCACCGCATGGGTGCCACGCACCTGCCGCCGCTCGCTGCTTCTCGCTTTGCCACGCCGGGATCGACCTCGCCTTCCCCGCACCCCTGACGCCTGCCTTCCACCGCCTCGCCCTCGCCCCCACGCCATGGCCGACGCCACTGCCGCCAAGACCACCGCAGAGCTGCTGCTCCGTCAACCCCACGCCGCGCCACTGTCCAGAGCTCCGCCGCCTGCTATTTCGAAGCTAGCCGAGCCTCGAAGCGCCGCGGCGTTCTGCCGCCGCACCAAGCTCGCCTCAGCGCCACCGCCGAGATCCCTTCGCTGCCGCCGCCGCAGCTCGCCCCGACCACGCTGCTCGCACCGCAAGCCCGCCGTGAGCTTAGCTACCTCCTCACCTCTCCTTCTCGCCCGGCACCACAGCGACCGCACGAAGCTCACGCACACGCCGCCGCAGACTCGCCGCCGACGCGTTCCCGCCACACTCCGCCTTCCCACCGTGTCCAACGCGTTTCACCACATCGCTACCGGTGCTAACCAAGCACTCCACGCACCCCACCGCACACCCCAGCACGAAGTTCGCCACCCGAGCCCGGTGGCCGCCAAAGTCGCCGCTGGCGCCAACTCCGCCACCCCGAGCCCAACGGACCGCCAAGAGCTGCGGTTCGTCCTCGCCACACCCCGTGGTCTCCGCCTGCTTGGTGGCCGGAATGCCAAAACCACTTTCGCCGCTGCTGGCTTCGCCCGCTGCTAAACGCCGTGGGTTTGACCTCTGCTTTGACCACGGTGGGCCCAGTCGACTTCGGGTCTATGACATGTGGGCCCACCTCGCTAATTAACCTAGTTTAGTTTTAATTAAATCCTAACTAAACTAACCCCATCGACATGCGGGACCCATCGGTCAGTTTGACCTGACCAGCCCGCTGAATTCTCGACGCCATCATGACACAAAGGTCGACGCAAGATTTAAATTATCGAATTATTTTTACACAGAAATTCCGTAAATTGTTTCAAACTTCAAAATTCATATAAAATCAACCATAGCTCCAAATGAGACAAATTATATATGAAAAATGATCAGAAAAATCCAATCTTTCCATCTGTACAGGTTTCATGCATGTTTACAGAAGCTAACTTGCTGTTTATGGCAGAACAAGTTTAGCACTTAAATGATCATATATGAGTTTGAATTTTGAATCTTTGGTTCAAATTGGTTCAAACCCATCTGATCTTAGTTGCATTAGCCCAAAGCACTCATTTTGCCATGTCTCATTGCATGCATCATATTGTTGCATCTTGTTTGGTAATGCTTGTGTATCGGTGTTCCGGCGGTGTTCTCGCCCCGAGGAGTACCGTGATAACCCCGACGAAGAACAATACCCGTAACGCACTCGTCAGCAAGCAACCAACCATTTGATCATATCGATAAAATCCCATGTTCTTGCTCCTGCCTCGCTTATCGCATTAAGACAACGCGATTCAAACCGCCGTGTGTCATGTAGTTGAACCCATTTCTCCGTGATGACCGTCATTGCCACAAGAATTAGATGAAACCCACTAGCATGTGTAGGAGTTGATTGAGCCATATGATTGTGTTGTTCCTACCTTGCTATGCCTGCTATGCTTAGAGTCGTGTCGTGTCCGGTTCATCGGGATGATGGCTAGAGGAAATGATCGAGTCGGTATGAGAGTAAGGTGTTGAACACGATTTGGTAAAGGTATCGATGAGAGGCCATGTAGGAGTACATGGTGGGTTGTTTCATTGAGGCCGCCCTGCTAATCGAGATCTGATGTGTGATTTAAGAAACAGCTACTACCATACATTGGGCCCTCAAATATGACCCCGCCGACTTCTTATTCACGCTAGTCCTCCGTCCGTGAGTTGCAAGTAGTTTCGTGTTTGTAGCTCATCGAGGCCGTGGACAGCGCCGACCGTAGGGGTGGGCTGTGATGCGGTAGGTACGCGGTCGGTGTACCGGATGCCCGCTTGGTATCCCGGGAACCTTGTTCACATCGCTTGGGGTTGTGGAGCGAGCCTTCGCCGAACTCCTCATAGATGGAACCCAAATAGGCGATAAACCCGGCTAGAGACTTGACTGTTTAGGTAGGTCGTGGTCTACACCCACGCTGCTTTTGCTTGAAGTCCGCCGAGCACATGACGTGCGTACGCTAAGTGGTGGAAACATGTATGAAGAAGTACACCCCGCAGGTTAACATCATCTATTCGAATAGCCGCCGCTCCGCGTAAAGGACTACTTGGTCGCCTATACAGCCATAGACAAGTAAATGGATACTACTAAAAGCCTCAAGATAAGCGTGAGTGCCGAGGATGGCTCTCCGTAGGGAAGACGGGTTGGATCCCTGTGGTGTATTGAAGTGATGAGTAGTGGACTCGAAAAGCAAAACTATTTCAAGTTGGTGTCTCAGAGGATAGCTTAGCCATGAGTCAAAGCTGGCTTGCTGCAATAACTCCACCAACCCTTCTTGATAATGTGCATGTATGTAGGGTCCGATAAGTCTTGCTGAGTACCTTTGTACTCATGTTGCTTTAATTTACATTTTTCAAGATGCCACAAACCCTTCCGACGGGTTCTTCGAGACGCTGACATCCACGAGTAGACTAAGGCCCGTGGTGATCCTGCAAGAGAAGGACCAGTAGTATAGCTAGGCTTACCCAAGCCTCTTTTATTTTACTAGTTGTCTGCACTCGCACAAAACACTTCCGCTGTTGGCTTGTATGCTTGTATGACTTGTATGTGGGTCGGTGACCCAT